>JAMKCH010027214.1:0-17398 GCA_023653785.1 Ophioderma brevispina | reverse complement strand
TATGATTTTGATGATCTTTGATTTATCAAATCACTGATAGTGACATGCCTTTAATGTTTTTGTAATTAATTTACATGCCAAAAATATCGTTTAATCGTACAGAGGTGGAATGGAGGCAGATGAAGGCAATCGCAGCTTGGCCCACACAGAAGTAGTGAAGCTCCTCCTCAAGGCTAGGGCATCTGTAAACCAGCAAGATCATGTAAGATCAGAATTAATATATTTCAATGGTTTGATTCACTAAACTTGGTCAAGTAAGGCTATGTCACACAACATGTTCAGGTATAAGAGCGGAAGTCATTCAGAACTCATTTTGAGGAGTTCCAGCAAAGTGTGCTTGAGCCTCAACCCAGTTGACGGTGGTAGGGTAGATTCAAATTGAGTAGCTTAATTTGAGATGCTTCCGAAATGCCTGGGCGACATGATTCCAGTTTTTTAGCTCCAGGAGCTTCTTCCCAGTTCCGGGGGGCGGTGGGGGGGGGGGGTGGTTCTTCGATTTTGGTAGGGGTACCCAGCTCGTTCCAAAAAAGAGGGACTAGCTGCAAATGCGGGGAATACCGGATAGGGTATAATTCACAATAATCAAGTTCTAGGTCCCACTAGGGGTTGTCAAATCAGTGGTTGAGTGTTTTGCTGGTTCAATGTACAAATAGGAAAAATAACCTACACATTCAGCAAAATAACCCAAGAGCTGCTGTAAATTTTTCTTGCAGTTAGCACATAGTGTCATTTTTCTTGTATATTAGAGTTTTAAAGGTATATCTTTTTATCAGGTATTAGAAGGTCCGAAAAGGGGGGGGTATAATTTCACTGCAAATTGGTCCCGTTAGGGGTAGCCTATATTTTCACTGAAAACTTGCCCAAAACTCGTCCCGTTAGGGGGCTATTTTCACTGAAAATTGGTCCCTGTTAGGGGTCACCTTCAGAACCCATGGAATGAGACATGGGTAACCAACAAACCCTGAGAACCCCCCCCACCCCCCCCCCCCCCCCCCACGGGTCCCCAGTTATAAAATACTAATGTTAATTAAAGTTAAAGTGCGTGTTCCGATCGTTTTTGAGATCCCCCGATTTACCCAGAAGTAATACAAAACAGGCCCATATTGTTCATTTGTCGTCCTGAAATTAATTTTGAGCCCTCAATCCACATTTCACAAGATAATAAACAAAAAATGCCATTTTAATGGTTTTTTAACCATTCAATATTAGCACAGTATGAATAGGGCCTCGCAATATGCATTGTTCTTCTCAAAACCAAAGTTTGTTTACCCCACGGTACTGAGGGGGCATATGTGCAAGTGCCACACAAGTAAAAAATGGCAATAGACATAAAAAATTGGAACAAACACATTAAGTCAGGACAGCAAAAAAGTAATACTGGCAATTTGCTGGTTATGCTTTTCTTGGTACAGGGGTGAACAATTGCTAATGAATGCCCTGTGACACAGGCTCCTTAGATGGCGTCAAAGTGATTGGAGAAAAACAGAAAAAATCAGGAACTAGCAAAGTACTTCAGAGCTTGTGTTGAAAGGGCCTAAAATGTTAACCCTGCTTGGTTGAGTTTGTGTGTAAAACAACAGGCATGAAGTCAAAATATATGAAACGATTATGAAAAATGCAAAAAAAACAAAGTAAATGCCCTAAAGTGGACCCCAAAAATTGGACCCCAAAATTGAACAGAAGTAAATTCCTCATTACACGGTTTTTGTTGTAGAAGAAAAATATGCTTTTTCAATAATTAGTTGTTTGAAATCTGTTTGTGTCTTAATGTATCACACAGATTGGGAGGACTGCCATTGATGATAGCGGCTCTAAAAAACGAAGTGAGATAGTGAATCTCCTTCTCAAAGCTAGGGCAACCTGTAGAGTCTACCCCCCCCCCAAAGACCGAGGTACGCCTATAGATTATGAAATTGTCTGCATATGGATATTTGCAACCAAAAGCACTGTTTCAGCTGGACAAGTGTTTGTTTCCAGTTGGCCCAGAGGAATACAAAAGAAATTTCAAAAAAAAAAAAGCTATATGCAATTTACATTCAAAAAGCTTAAAATAGAAGTGCATCACTGAAAGGATTAATCAGCGACTTCATAATCTGAAACACGACAGGAAAAAATCATCAAAATTCATATTTTGGCATTTTTGGCACTGCATGGATGTGCTAACGAACCTACAGATGGTTGGTTTGCAAATCTGTTTTAAAGGTGCAACGAAGAGCTTTTGAGGCACCAAAATAATGTGTCAAATAGTAATTTCACAATAGATTGACACTCAATAGTTTCTACCTTGTATTTGCTACAAGAAATGTCTTAAACGAGGAGGGAAAAGGTGATTTTGATTCTCTTATATTCATGTAAAAAAACATAGGCTGAATTCGTATTGCTCCTATACGAAATTAGAAATGTCACAATTTTGTACCAAAGAAAAACATTTCTCAGTAATCCTTTTCAGATGGGGTATTTTTGATGGAAGCTTTACATCAGGGCAGAAATCAGAACTTTCAATTTTTTTAGGGACACCGATATGTGAAATCTCTCGTTGCGCACCTTTAATAGTGGGTGTGCCCAGGCATGTTGGTCGGTAACACCTGGGGGGGGGCAAAGAGGCCTTTATACCAGGGCTACCTCATACTATGCACATACACGGAAAATGTATGATGGCCCATTCTGTATGGGTAAGCTTTAGCGAGCTAGGGGCTCACAAAAGATTATTACCAGGGGTCAAAATTGAAAAGTGCGTCAATGTTGTCCTTGAATTGCATTACCAAAATGTTCGTATATGATCACAAGGATTAAAAAAATGCTTATAGTTTGGATATCTCTGACTTACCCTAAGTCGTTATAAGCTGAAAAAACCGTGATTGTAGGTCAAAGGTTAAATTAGCTTCTACAGGGGTCAATACTAAAAAATGTACAATTTCAGTGGAAATCCTTGTGCGGATCATACGAACATTGTGGTATGCAAGTCAAAAACATTGGACCACTTTTAATATTGCCCCCTGTACAAACATTTTGCAGCCCCTAGCTCGCGAAGTACCCCTATAGAATGCGCCATAATACATTTTGGTGTACGTCATTAGTGTTAGGAACCCTGGTATCAGTGCCTCTTTGCCCCCCAGGTGATACCCAATACAGCTATTTAGATTGGTTCTGGCTCATACCAACTTATAAAGACAAGGCAGTATCAATTTGTCTGTTCTGGAATTTCTAATCGGCTATAAAAATTTAGACTTGAGATCAAAAAGCATTTCCTTGTGAATTATACCAGCGTGTAGTGTGATATTCTGCACCTATGGTATATATGGTTTGATCTCAAACACCAAACATATTGATCTTTGTTTAAAAATCAGCCTTTTAGTGTAGATGTGAAACATATCGATGTATGTATATTTGCAAGAGACGGTTTATGTCGGCGCTGGTAGGACATCTTCCTCAGATACTTATTTTGTGTCACCTGCCTTAAAGGGGCAAGAAGAACATTCGGGATTACTTTTGTCCATTGTGCTGTCTGTTTACATCGTTGTCATTGATGTCGTCTGAAAAAGGGTTAACATTTGCCTGTAATCTCTGCATACTCGACTTAAACCAAACTTGAGTCATAGGTGCAACCATGTGATTCCTCATTGATGGAGGTCATCAAAGGCACATACCAAGGTTCAAGGTCAAGTGAAGTCAAGTTTGTAAGATAGGTTGAAAATGAAAATTGACCTCAATTGAAAAGTTGAGTTCCATTGGAACCAAACTTGGTTTATGGATATTACCATGGGAACCTTCATTTGTTTGAGGTCAAGGTCAAAATATCAAGTTCAAAGGTCATTATGTGGCCTTTCACTTCACAAACCGTGACGGCAGGCGGCACTAGCAGTCCAAGGACCAGGATGTATTTTTTGCCTGAAAACAATAGTTTGTTATAACCACTGCCATTAATTGGTTATAAAACAGAGCACAACCGGATCAAGAATATTTTATTATACACAATGTGGTACTGCTTTTACCGATAAAAAGCAAACATTCCCAATTGGTCGCACCATATTTAACTTTGGAATTAAGAAGTTGAGGGCAAAACTATCTTAATTTAAACTGACTATTTTTAATTTATACACCAAAACATTTTTAAATCTCTGAGTCGGCCTTTTACAAGGGGAGTTTCTAAGGAGCAAGTGAATCAGCCCAAAGCCATCTTGTTACTGTACGACTTGTGTTCAAACTTCAGATAGCTAACACATTCAGAATAAATCTATATCACAGCAAACTGTTTTAATGTAATCTCGTCTTCAGGAGGGATCAACTGCTCTGCTGAAAGCATCTGAGGATGGTCTACTGAGGGAGTTGAGGCTCTCATTCAAAGCAAAGGCTCAGTAGATCTACACGATATGGTATAGTTTTAATTAATAGAGGATGGTCATACTGAGCGGTAGTTGAGGCTAGTATCCAAAGCAAAGGCATCAAGGTAGATCTTGGCAAGATGATTGTAAGTTTAATAATCAGAGGTGGTTCATAATGCAGGTTTAGTTGAGGCTCTTATCAAAGCAAAGGCCAAAGGCATCAGTAGATCTACAAGATGATGTAAGTCTTTAATTAATAGGAGGATGGGTCCAGACTGAGGTAGTTGAGGCTCTGGATCAAAGAAAAGCATCAGGAGATCTAAGAAGCTGATGTAAATCTGTTATTAATAGGAGGAATGGTATACTGAGGTAGTTGAGGCTCTATAAAAGGCAAAGGCATAGGTAGATCTACAAGATGTGAATGTAAGTCTTTAATAATAGAGGATGGTCAGACTAGGAGTAGTTGAGGCTCTTATTAAAGCAAAGCATCGGTAGATCGGAAGATGATTGTAAGTCTTTACTGAATAGAGGATGGTTCATACTGAGATAGTTGAGGCTCTTATCAAAGCAAAGCATCAGTAGATCTGCAAGATGATTTGTAAGTTCTTTAATTAATAGAGATGGTCCAGACGGAGGTAGTTGAGGCTCTTATTAAAGCAAAGCATCAGTAGATCTACAAGGATGTAAATCTATAATTAATAGAGGATGGTCATACTGAGATAGTTGAGGCTCTTATCAAAGCAAAGGCATCGTAGCTCTACAAGAGATGTTAGGCTTTAATTAATAAGGATGGTCAGATGAGGTATTGAGGCTCTTATAAAGCAAAGGCATCGCGTAGATCGGGAAGATGATGAAGGCTTTAATAAGAGTAGGATGTCATACTGGATAGTGAGGCTCTTATCAAAGCAAAGGCTCGTAGATCTGCAAGATGTAAGTCTTTAATTAATAGAGGATGGTCATACTGAGATAGTTGAGGCTCTTATCAAAGCAAAGGCATCAGTAGATCTGCAAGATGTACACCAGATAATAATAGAGGATGTCATTACTGAGGGTAAGTTGAGGCTAGCTCTTATCAAAGCCAAAGGATCAGTAGATCTACAAGATGATGTAAAGTCTTAATTAATAGAGGATGGTAATACTGAAGGTAGTTTGAGGTCTCATCAAAGCAAAGGCATCAGAGATCTGCAAGATGATTGTAAGTCTTTAATTCAAGCGGATGGGCAGACTGAGTAGTTGAGGCTCTCATCAAAGCAAGGGCATCAGTAGATCTACAAGAGATTTTGTAAGTCTTAATTAATAGAGGAGGGCAGCCGGACTGAGGTAGTTGAGGCTATTATCAAAAGCAAAGGATCGGTAGATCTGCAAGCAATCTGTAAGTCTTTAATTAATAGAGACTGGTCATACTGAGGTAGTTGAGGCTCTTCTCAAAGCAAAGGCATCAGAGATCTGCTAGATGATGTAAGTCTTTAATTAATAGGGGATGGTCAGACTGAGTAGTTGAGGCTCTCATCAAAGCAAAGGCATCAGTAGATCTGAAGATGATGAAGTCTTTTAATTAATAGAGGATGGTCAGACTGAGAGGTAGTTGAGGCTCTAATCAAAGCAACGGCATCTAGTAGATCTACCAAGATGATGTGTACGGTCCTTAATTAATAGAGGATGGTCAGACTGAGGTAGTTGAGGCTCTTATCAAAGCAAAGGCATCGGTAGATCTGCAAGACGATGTGTAAGTCTTTAATATAGAGATGGTTCATACTGAGTAGTTGAGGATCTTCTCAAAGCAAAGGCATCAGTTAGATTCAAGATGCATGTAGTCTTTAATTAATAGAGATGGTCAGACTGAGGTAGTTGAGGCTCTTATCAAAGCAAAGGCATCGTAGATCTGCAAGATGATGAAGTCTTTTAAAGGACATCACATACAGCTGCAATACTATTCAATGAGCTATTTATACTGATTGAGCGCAAATTTTAAAAGCACAAGCCAGCAGGTGCGCACGCATACCGACGGGCAGCCACTTGTTTCTTGCCGGCCTGACGTCAAGTCACATGGACACCTTAATCTATGAGGGATGTCCACAAAAATGCAATCCTCTAGTTGGTGCTATAATCTCCAAATTATTTTTAAAATCTTGAAATTTTTTATTTTTTTAAAGTCATCTTGGGTCATCCATGGTATTGTAACTGCTATGGCAGCAGCTTCATTGGTTTGAGAACAAAGGCGATTACATAAGTAAGTACATTCGCATTTAAGTCATTCCCAATTTGACAATGGTTGAATATGCAAAGCAAACCGTATGTAATTAAAGAATTTTAACATCATGCATACACCTATTTATTATCTGATAGGTGGGGTTCATCACTTGATGTTGGCAACCCAACAGAAAAGACCAAAACTTATGGTTAGAGCGCTTCATTCAAGTAGGGGCAAAGCCAGACTTGCAAGATGAGGTGAGGAGTGTGTTGTTACTTTTGGTATGCAAGAAATGTGTTGATAATCGTAAATGGGAGGAACTTTCCTCAGGCCTAAGAAGGCATTCAAAACCTTGATGGTTCAGATAAAGCTCTTGAATAGCCTAGGCTTAGCCAGGCTGGACTAGGCCTATTTTGTTAAGTACGCCTCAGAAGCTTCCTTTCTAACAATCAATGAACAAAGAATATTCGAAGGATATAAAACAAAATTTCATGATCTTATCACAATCTTTGTGGAATTTATTGGTCCCCTCGGTGAAATGGAGTGCGTGGTAAAGCTAATATGTTCCTTTGATCTTTGGTTTCAGGGGGAAAGTACCCCACGCCCCCAGTTCACTTCGGGAGCCAATTATTCTACAAGACCCCTCATGATCATAAATATTTGATATACTATCAATTCATTTAGAGTCTTTTGCAGGGTGTTAAATGAGAGGATATTATTGGTAATGTAATTCTACCTTTTTGAACCAATGAATGAACAAGACTTTATGAAGAGTGTAAACACTTATCCTGATACCCTTGAATAGGTTCATCAGGTATGAACTTGAACTTTGAAAAGAACTTTTTTTAATATTCCTGCTGCAAATTGTCCCTGCCGAATATGTTCAGAAGAGGGGCTATGAAACACTTATCGTCTGTCTGTGTGTGCTTGGCATTGTGTGTGGGTGTATGCATGTGGTATGTATGCATGTGTGTGGTGTGGATGTGTGTCTGTGTGTGTAGGGTGTATGTGTGTACTCTAGTGTCTGTAGATCTTAAAGGTTTAGTAGGAATGTTAACCTAAATGTAAAAAATCTCCATTTCTAAAGTCTAACTCCAATATTAATGGAAACTTTGGTGATGATAATATTGGGGATAGGGTGATGCAAAAACGGGTGTCAAAGCATTTGGGTTTAGTTTAAGGTCAGAGGGGTCAAGGTCAGTAGGGGTCAATGGGTCATTATCTAGAAAAAATGTTAAATTGGAAAGCTAGCTGAGCATGTAAAATCCTCCCATTTGCAAAGTTAGTTACAGAAATTCTTGGGTGATAAAAGGGAGTCAAGGCATTTGAGGTCAAATGGGGTCATGTCAATGGTGCAAAAAGTTAAGGCTGAAATGTTAACCTAGCATGTTAATGTCTCTGATATGCAAAATCAAACTCTAATCTTAATTTAACTTGGTGACAAGAATCAATTGGGTATATTGAAGCAAGGAGTAAGGATTGAGGGAGAAGATATGTAGGGGTTTAAATGAGGTCAAGTGTGTATCCTTATGCAGAGTCATGATTTCTTTTAACCAAGAAAGAAAGGGACATGAAATCACGCTTTGCTTATTGACTAATATACTTGTTGATACCGCTTACAGGAATGGGGGGGACTGCTCTCATGATTGTTTTTTTGTAAAAAGGGGGGGGCATGTGCAATAGTGGACGTCAAACACTGCAAATATCCTCATTCGGGCAACTGGCAAAGGCCATCTGTGGAATCTAAAAACCAAGGTAGGCACGTTATCTCATTACATTTTAATTTCACATACCCAAAAAGGCTACAAAAGGGCGGATGTCAGCTCTTTTGAAAAAAGAACAAAATGTTTTTGTACTTAATGAGTGCACAATTAAGGAATTCCAGTTCATTGATTTTTTTCTTGTTCAAAAGGAAAGGTATTAATTAAAATCCTTTCCTAATAAAGTGTTGTTAAACCAGTTAAACCATCAAAACCTAAGCGTCAGCAAATTATGGGATCATTCTTTGTATTGAGTACAAAAAATGGACAATACCACTTTTCCTGGGGTAGGCAAGTTGAGTTCGGATGGGTTGGTGAAGCCCTAGCGATTCAGTTTTAAGCTTCTATGAAAAAAGCTAAGTGAATAAGAGCATTAAACTTACTATGCACGTTAAGAATATCTATTTCAATTAACTTGGTTAAAAATCAAGTCTGCTCCACTCAACCCTTTTTTCCTGTTTTTGCAATTTGATGGAAATTTGCTATGAAGTAGCCGTATTTTTTAAATTAAAAACAGTTGCATTTGGGGACTTCATCACTACTAATAAGAACTCTAATCCTCCATGAACCACACAGTCCAAAAATGGTGATTGTGCTATTTGGTTCATATTATTATTCTCTCCCCCCAGTTTTCACGCTCCCCCCAACCTGCGCCCCACCTTGCAAAAGTGACATGGATAAACTGCAAAAATTACATTTAAAGGTGAATTTCGTGATTCCAGCACCTGCTTTGTTTATTACATTGAGCACTAGATATACTTGAGTAAGCTCTTATTCTCAAAATTTGAGCTGATCCCGATCTTGTGGTTTGTGTTATGAACAATTTATCGTTTAGCCGGATCCCCCATAGGCTACGGCTGTAATTCTAAAAATCACAAAATTGCGAATTCTTAAAGTATGAACGAATTTGCACGTAAGATGGCACAAGTTAAATTACTAAGGCTAACAGTTCAGATTAATATAAAAAATCTCAACATTTTTAGGTCGTCCGGGGCGACGAGGGAGGTGGATCACGAAATGCCCTTAAGATAGCAAATTCTCACATGCTTTGTGCCCAGTTTCAGCATATTTTATGTAAATTTTCTGTCTATTTTACAATTAAAATTGCAATTTTTCGCATGCTTTGCGTGCATTTACCCATTTGGCTTAAAAGTTCACTTCACCGTTCCCCCAAATTTTTGTCCCTACCGCCCCCCCCCATTTTTTTTTTTATCTAGTGCCATCCACCACTGAGGGATAGGAAACTCATACTGTGTTTGTAGAGGTTGGGCTAAACTGGAATATCCGTCCTATTTTCAGTGAACATCAGTGACATTGGAGGTTTCCTGGAATTATTAGTTCATATATTGTAGAGCTAGGAGCGGTTGTTCACAATTAAAGACACTAGTTCGTGATTTACCCGAAAGATCCAAAAATATTGAAAATTGCAGAAATAGCTATAATTAAAGGATGAGTCTGTAGAATTTCATAAGTTTTGCAACTGAAAACTTAACTGAAAAGGAAGAAAAAGCAGTGACTCAAAGATATGAATCTCCAATTGCGTGTTGTAGTAAGTGTCCGAACGGACAGGAATGACTAAAATGTAGGATTGTTGTCATATTAGGATGCTTTCAGCCTTAGCCGCTGTAGGTAGGATATGTTAGAATACTATATGTGTTACACAAATGCAAAAACGATTTTTGATCTTGATTTTTTTATGATTTTAGCAAATCACTGATAGTGCCATTTAATGTCTCAAACCCCATCACACTTGCCAAAAGAAAAGTTGTAAATAATTAACATTCATTATTCTATGTAAGTTGTAGTTCTAGCAAAATATCTGTATAATTCAATTATATCATGTTGTGTTGTGCAGGATGGATTCAGTGTATTGATTCTGACGCATCTCCAGACATATTGAAAAGCCTGAAAAACAGGTAATCTTCTTCTAGATTTAAACAAAAATGAAGGCTCAATTGTGTGCGATCAGTATGGGAAAACCCGTCCACATGGTGGGAAATTTACATTTTTTTTATTTTTTTTATTTTTTTTATTTTTTTTATTTTTTTTACTCCTTTCTTTGATACACACGTCACAAGTTACGCCTTATTACAATCTGACAAAAGAATAAAGTACCAAATAACAGATTTTAAGCTATTTTCTTTATTTTTCAAAACCGTCCTGTGCGACATGTGGCCGGTTTTTCCAGATCCAAATCACATAGTGTGCAAAAACAAGATTGAACTCTGATGTCTCCTATGCGAAAAAAAAACTTTGCCCCATTTGTGAAAATCTATAACAACATTCCCAATGTGTTTTACTGAGTACTTCATAACATTAGAAAGAAACACTAGCCCAAGGCTCATTGGCCTATAAAGGATTGTGAGGTCAAAGTTTACCTAAGGGTCATTTGGAGGCAATTAATCCAAAATGGTAAAATATGTTAACCTTGGTCATATTGCATAAAATCCACAATCACAGCAGGGATGTTGTATTAATGCTTGGCATAATCTTGCTTTCACCTTGTTTTACTGTGTTTGTATATTTTTACATGTATATTGTGATTTAAAAGTGCAATTAAAGTTTGATTATTCGCCTTTTTTTTTTAGAGTCCTGCTTCTGCAAGTGGTAAGTTATGTTATAGTCCTTTTATGTTAATTCTCTTTTATGTTAGTTCTCTTTTTCCTTTTTTTATTTGGTCAGGATCATGGTTATTTTTTAAAACCATGTTAGGCATTAAATGGCGAAATTTTTAAACAAAACATACTTTGTCAATTACCTTTGGATGAAGGTTTGCTTGGACATTCAAGAGGAAGCCATATTCTCAGCTTTTGAATTGGTGGTTGACCAATAAGCACTTTTTACTGAAGATCTGAAAAATGCAGGCAAAATTCAAACATCAGAAGATATTGTTTTCTAGAGCTTAGCATTTTTAATATTGCCAAAGTTAATTCCCGTACAGTGGTTTTCTATTTGTTGGTTGAAAAAGATGCATTAATTATTGAAATTAGATTGTGTCCACTTTGTTCACTTGTTGTTGTCGTGTTGTTGTCTGTCATTGTCAGTTGTTGTCCGGTGGTGAAAAGGGCTAAAGGTGCGTGTTCCTATCGTTTTTTTTGATTACGGCTGAAGGCCGTATTTTTTCTTGTTGTCCTGCAAGTTGAGCCCTCAAATTTCATTTCATTCCCAACATATAAAAAAAAAAAACTGATGTTTGAGTGGTTAACCATCAATAGGTCTGGAATATGCCTTTGCAATATGCATTGTTCCTACCATCAAAACTGCAAGTTTGTTTCCCACCGGTACGAGTTGGGGTGTATGGCAAGGGCCGGCTCTAATATCAAGTAGAGAACACAAACACATAAATTGGAACAAGAACCTTAACATTTGCTTGTAATATCCACCAAGGATTTAAACCAAACTGAGGCATAGGTGCAAACATGGGATCCTTTTTGTTTGATGAGGTCAAAGGTCACATTACCAAGGTCAAAGACCATGTGAGGCCAAGTTGTAAGCTAGGCTGGAACTGTAAAAGTGACCAATGAAAGTTGATGAAGTTCAATTGGAACCAAAACTTGGTGTATTGATGTTACACAAAAACCATCATTGCTTGTGAGGTTAAAGGTCATATGAGGTCTACCATTTACAAACAATTGCAAGGGCAGGCCGACACAAGGTGTCCAAGGACTGCGATGTATTTTATTATTAAAAATAAATAGCTTTTTTTTTTATATAATTTTGAAAAATTATTGTTATCACTGGGTGGAAAAAATACGACATTTAAAGTATAGAACAAAATGGTTTATTACCAAGTTTTGTTGTCACCTACTGTACTTTGTTCAGGCATATCTTTTCAACCAGGATTTAGTATGAGTAAAAGTATTTAAAAAGCTGCGATTCTTCGCAATATCAATATCTCACATTGCAGGGGAAACAAATTCCCCTATTAGCAAATAGGATAACCTCCGTAAGCAGATTTATGTGATTACGTGATTTTGGTAGGAAAAGGCTGTACGTAACCGCATTTGCTATAAGCAGCCACCACACAACTCAAAGTATTAAAATGCAATACTAACATGGTTATAGTGTATTATTACTACTACTCTCTGCAATTCAGACGTATTGTGTTCTCTATCATTTTAGGTGGACAAGTGTCAAATGGGAGACAAGGTAGAGCTGCTAGACGTAAGTGTCACAATTTTTTTTGCGTTCACTTTTACTTGAGCATAACTTTTAGTGCAAAAATGGATCAAGTGCATTCTTGTTACACTTATATATTGTTGTGTACAAGAGGCATGTACCATTGTACACATCTTTTAGGGGGGCAGCTGACCCCCCCAGTGGGAAATATTTCCCCCCTGAAAATGAGTGATTTTCTGCACATGTGCCAAGGCAGGGGGGGCACAGTGCTCCCCGATGACTTTGGCCAGGAAAAAATTTGCAAAAATCATGCTAAATCAGCCGTTTTTTAGCCCTCTGACCGGGAAAAATTGGCCTTTTGACCCCCCTGAGAGGGAAAATTTCCCAAGACGGGGAAATTTGCCCCCTCAGAGCGGGCAGGCCTGTTACGCCAAATATGTGCCCCCCCTTTGCCCCCCTGAAAAAAAAATGGTTATGCCACTGACAATGATACAATTTATTTATTTTGAAAGGGAATCTTAACTTTAGTAAGAATGTTCACACTAACAAACTGGAGCTGTTCATGCAGTATCAAGCTGATAGCACCTGTACAGCACTAAAATTGATTCACTGTGTTTTTCAATGGAGAAAAATTACTTAAATTGATTTTAAAACTAAATTTAAGAACTTCTAAGAAGAAGGGGTGTAAGTTTGATTCATGAACTATCCTATAGTGAACACCAGGTTTTATGGGGTCAAAGCACCGTAAAGCACAAAGAACATTTTGTGGAGAAATTACAACCTTCCCATACAGTAAAGAATAGGAGGTAAGTTGAGGTCACATACAGGTGTACATTGTACAGGTGAGTGCTGTACAACTGAAAACACCGGGATTTTGGAGCATTTTGGCCAAGTTTTGTCATGTAACTCAGATCGGGATTCGTACTGATTTAAAGGAAAGTAATTATTTTCCAGTGAAAACACTTTCAGATTTAAAAATTCCTGACCGTATAAAATTTGTGAACATTCTTAACTTTAGACCTGGGTTTAAACCAGGGTTAGTTCTACATGAGTGGACCTTTTTTTCCTTTCAAATTCTTACACGAGCCCGGGAACCACCCAAGTTAAAAGGGTTCCGGTGGGGTGACCCTAGATGAGACCAGAAACGAATGAAATGGTACCCTATCTGAGACCAGATCTGTTCAGGATCTGTTCAAATGGAAACCTATCTGAGACCAGATCTATTCAAATAGACACCCTATCCGGGACCCAGGGCCAAGCAATGTTACTATTAGAAAGTTTAACCTAGATTTTACACTCCATTGAGCAGTTAGGCGAGCGGACAGTTTCAAGTAGGGTCGGTCGGGGAAATTTTTCTGTTTTTAAGTTTTTCCTTCTGGAGCTTAAAGTTGGCCTAAATAGCCCAAAATTGAAAAATCAAGAGAAAAAATGAAAAAATTTTTACAAACAAATTTCTTTAAAAAAGTGTCAAAATTGATAAATTTGGGCTAAAAGCAGGCTGATTTACATGATTTTGGAAAAACTCAAAAAAAAAATCTGACAAACTGAAAAATAAGGGTCGTCGGGCCCCGTTAAAGCAGGGTTTTGTATTTTCGTCGCCTTATGGACTTTTTATTTTGTTTTGAGCCTGATATCAATGCAAAAATCACAATGCAAAAATATCATTCTAAAAGAGTTCTTGCCTGATTTTATTACTCCACATGAAAACTGAAAGAAAATTGATACCCTATGTGAGACTGACAGAGACAGAGGGTTGAATTGATACCCATTTTGCAGGTCTCGAGACCTGCCCAGGTGTCACGTTTTTGTAACGCGGGTGGTTACGCGACCAGAATATCAGCCCCCGCCCGGTAGGTATGTTGGAATCATTTTATCACTTGGGTTTTCAAATTGACCGTTTCCACAAAATTATTGAAAAATATTGGCCCAAACAAACTAACCAAGTACGGTGTTCAAGAGGAGGAGGATGTGAAGTTTAATTTAGCGTATACACACGCAGGAAGATACGCTATAATCAAGGAATATTAATTTTGAATGTGAAAAATGATGGTTATGGCAAACGCTATCAAATAATACAGTTTGTGGGTTATTATAGATATAGTCTATGGTTATACACTAAACGTGATGCGTGGAAATCACCAGTTGTGATTTGCGACAGGCTGTAATTTGGAATTACCAAGGTTTTAATAGTGTAAATGTAAGTCATCAAGGCTAAAATAAAAGCAATTCTCAAAGTTTGAAGAAAACTTTTGGGAAAATTTTAATTCAAATTACAAAAAAACATGGGCAACAAACAAAAAGCCATTCCAAAGGGGTCTCAGCTTTTCAGATTCAGCTACAAATACAAATACATATTTTTGTCGAATTTGACAGGCACGTCAACCACACCAGCCATCACCATTGCCGAAGGAAAAGTCCGCAAAAAGCAGTCAAAACAAGGGAGGGTAAGTATTATTATTTACATTTATATTACTCGGTCAGTTAGCGGTAGGCAGGGGTTCAGGGAAGAGGAGGCCAATATGCCCCACACACTTTCACAGCGGTTTGAAAGTCTCATTTTAGTGACTAAATTAGAATGAAACAATTATCGCCAGCGACACAGTTTGACATCTGATTTGGATTATTTAGTCTTTAACTTGATATCCTGTGTAAATTTACGAAAATTTATTGCGGCAAATATGATTTTTCTTAAAAAGCTAGTTTTTCCACATCTTTCTATGGAGATGGCCATATAGAGGCTATAAATACCAAATCATGACTTTTGTGAGGCTATAGCGGCATGGTCAGATCTGATATTTGGAATGTTAGTTTTTAATTGAAATTCCATAGATCTTACTTATTCTTTGTTGTGTTGCATCTGCCCTCCCTTGCTGCCTCTAAAAAGGATTGCAGGGTGCACTCTCTGTTCCATTTCAATAATCGACTTGCGAAGTAAGGTCGGCAAGTTTGCTGTGCACACCTGTGCAACCACTTCAATCATTTGGGGCATATTAAACTGTTTTTAAACAGTAAGTGTAAACACGGGACCACAAGAAAAACTGGCCAGAACTGCTGGCATTGCAAGCATTCTGACGGACAAGAAGGTTTGCAAAGTCGATTATTGAAAGGACAATGTGGAGGGCCAGAGGTTTAAGATCTGGAATTTCTTAGTAATTGAAACTAACATTTTCATATCAGAACTGACCTTTTTCACAACCAAACAAAAGAACCATAAACAAAAAGAATGTTCTTGGAGAATTGTATTGTTTAAAGAACAACTTATAAACAGTTACAAATCCGTGGATAAAATGAAAAGTGTTGACAAATTTTCAATTGGCCATAACTGGGTTAAGTATGAGTCCTTTTGGGAACGAAATGCACCTTTAGGTGTGTTTTTAAAATGGTTATTTTTCTCTTCGTGAAATAGAGGGGCTTCGAGGGTTCATGATTTTTGGGATTCGTAGTAATAAAGAAATTTAAGACATTGATTTATATCGGGAAATAGGCAATTATACTGTCATCAATATTGGAGTCATGAGCAATAGATGCCTCCTGGTTGCATCTCAGGGCCTTATCAGTGGCGTAAACCAGACCTGGGGGAGGGGACAAGAATACAAGAACTTTTAGATTGCCTGTACCAAGCTTCAGGGACGGATCCTGGATTCTCAATAGAAGGGGTGCCCACTTTCTGAAGCGTGCACTCGCCGGGAAACCCATATTTTTTCCAGTCGGTTCGAAATTCTGAAGCGGGAGGGACAATATACTGACTCGTCGGCATGGGTGCCCACACAGACTCATTATTCCCGTCTCCTTCCCTTTTCCCCTTCTCTTTCTCCCCTCATTCCACATTTTTTTCTCTGTGCTCTTCTCTCACTTCCTCTTTTCCTCATCTTTCACTTTCTCCCGCTACTTTACCTTTCTTTTGCCCCTCTCCTCCCCCTTTTCTTTCTCCATCCCCATTTTAGTTGGTTAGCCACTGATCTCATGAGTTAATTTGTCTTGATCATCCACACCTTACAAACAGTATTTTGCAAGGCTCTCTCTCATAACCATGTTGTATGAGGATGCTAGCTCGAACAATACATAAGGGGAAGAATGTTTGTCACCCATCTGGACAAAATGCCGAAAAACTCCACTGAGATGGCATTAAGCCTTAATACCACATATTATGACCTCTTAAACTCCACTGAGATGGCATTAAGCCTTAATACCACATATGATGACCTCTTAAACTCCACTGAGATGGAATTAAGCCTTAATACCACATATTATGACCTCTTAAACTCCACTGAGATGGAATTAAGCCTTAATACCACATATTATGACCTCTTAAACTCCACTGAGATGGCATTAAGCCTTAATACCACATATGATGACTCTTAAACTCCACCTTGAGATGGCATTAGCTTAATACCACATTATGGATGACCTCTAAACTCCACTGAGCTGGGCATATTAAGCCTAATTACCACAGATGATGACCACTGGTTATGCCATGATCTCATGAGTTAATGGTATGATTATCCACCACCTACCAACGCATTTATGCTCTCTCTCAAAAAACCATGTTATGAGATGCAACTGTCGTAACAGTTCATAAGGGGAAAAAATGTTTGTCCCTATTAGTGACCAACTGCCGAAACTCCACTAAGATGGCCAATATAGGCACCTCATAAGCCACATATTGCTTCTTTGGGTAGGTTAAATAGTTTTCAATTTACATACACACACAAATGATATAGAAATCAATAAAAGCTAATTTGCATTGCTCTAAAGGTTGATAACTAAGGATCCAAAGTTTGTATATGAAACTTTCTTTGTTATCAAACAGGAGTAACACAGAAAAAACTCAGTGCAAGACCAGGTGAAGACAACAGGCTTCAAAGGAAGAAAAAATTAGCGAGTGAGTTTGCATGATATGTGAAAGGCAAACTTATGAAAGTCTGACATACACATATAACCTAATTATATATCATCATTTAAAGACATAACCTGGTGTATTTGTACATAACAATACAAAGATGTAA
>JAMKCH010027213.1:0-37239 GCA_023653785.1 Ophioderma brevispina | reverse complement strand
CCACTTTAAAGGTCCATGGCCCGATCGCTAATAGCCTCGTCCCCAGAAGCCCAAGATTTTACCGGAAGTGGTCAACATTTTGGTATCGGAAGAAAGCTACTATTTTTCTCATTTGCCCTATGAAATCTTAGAGTCAAAGGATGTTTGGTTTGGAAGTTATGAGCGAAAATGTGCCCCATTTTGGTCGACCAATATTAATTTCACACAGTACTCTATGGGGCTTACAAAATCACGTTTTTAGCTCTCGCATCAAAACGGATTGAAATATGGGCGCAAAACTGTACAGATGGAGTTTTGGAGTGAAGGCCATCTATCAAGATGAAAACTTCATATCCTTAAATCGGGCCATCCCCCTTTAAATTGAAAAGTAAAGCGTTTATTCATAACTTTTGGAATCATAGCAAATTCTTATTTCATTAACTTTTCGCATTGCATGCACAAATCTATAGGATACACCCCAACCGCAATATTAAGTGGGAACTCGTACATAAAAGCAGTGACATTCAGCGAAATGTCAAAATGGTCCAGTAAATGCGACCATCCCCCTTTAAAATAATGCTTTAGTGGTTTATTATATGTTGTCCAAACCATTGCTTTTACAATCCGTTCTTTTATAACGATTAAATTATGTTGGAATCATCACGTTACACCTTTGGCCTCTGAACAAGGTTAATTTGGATTCACGTGAAATAATTAACACGCACACTAAAGCTTTATCACTGTTTTGGTGTTTTCACAAATATTCTATTCATAAAGTCTTTCTGGGGAAGGCACTTCGAAGGCAATTTCCCGCAATTTCACGTTAACATTCTACATTTCTTATAAAATTTGGATATCTTGACTGTTGTTTATAGCAATTATATTTGTTCATGTATTATAGGTTGTACTTACCTTGGTTCTACTCTACCTTAAGATGAGTTACTCGGCGCTGCTTGGTGCTTGTATCTTCATTATAGTTGTACCTGTTCAGTTCAAAGTAGCAAATACGATGTCGAAGCTTGAGAAAAAGACTTTGGTAAGTAGAACAAAATTGTTATTTTTGCAGCATGGCCCAACCCAAATATGCATCTTTTGACTGCAATTTTGTGCTCTTCTCAGAAATCGCGGAGCGAACCCTTACCTTTTTTTCGGGAGGAAATTGTCCTAGATCTAACAAGAAAAATAACGCTACCTCTCTTTTTTTGCGGTGATGGTCAGGTTGGTAGTAATTTTTCCGAAAAGGACGTTAGGGATATGCCTATAAAAATCATAATTTGTGTATTATAGAGCCTTTTATTACCCATTCTCCATAAAGAGATGCACTGTCAAAAATGATCATAAAAACGTCCTTTTAACTGGCAGCTGGGATTCACAACAGTTAAAAACGACGTTTTTTACAGTTATATTAGCACGTTTCGAGTACTAAGATATATTTACGTAAAGTTTGCTGCATGCGATGTTCCTAATAAATAATCAAAATCAGTTGCCAAAACTGGATCGCCATTGATATTTTTTAGTTTTGATACGGGTTCTTCCATAAATAAGGCAACCCACTTTGTGACATGCTTGTTCTGGCCCTAAAATCAGTTAATCATCTTTTTGTTTAAACTATCAGAAATGGGTATGAGGATAAACCAAATACACAGAACTAAAATCAGAGCAGAAAAGCAATCAACATACTGGTTTAGAGGGCAAAAATGGTGTTTCTCGTGTAACGGGGGACACCAAAATGCAAAATAACCATTTGAGCACCTTAGAACAAGTTAAATATTATTTTTTATGTTTATTTCAGAATGAGTGGTCATAATGCAAGTCAGTAATCCATTCAGCTAATCCATAAAATACTTTTTTAGAACGTAATGCCTGAAAATGATTTTTCAATGTTTCCCGTGTAACTGAGGACACCAAATTTTATTCTCAATTTTTTTCAAAGTGTGTTTGAAGTGGCAACTTTTTATTAGTGTTTGTATAGAAACCACAAGTAAGATATAAATTCAGTAGAATATTTAGCAAATAACATGATAAGATTAGAAAATGAAAACATTGGTATGTCACAATGTTACATTTTTTGGGGGAGACACCAAAGTCATCTGCAAAATATAATAATGACAATATTTTCATAATTTTCTATATTTTTGCTAATTATTCTTTCTGAACATTAAAAAATATGCAAAGGCTATATCAGAAAAAAAAAATCTCTCACTTTGGAAGTGAGTGATTCGTGGTAACTGATTTTGGGAACACCAAACCTTACACGAGGAACACATTTTTAGAGATTCACTTACTAACAATCATTTTTAATGATTTCAAAATCAGTTTGTTATCTATCATTTAAGAGCCTGTACAAGCTATTTTATTCCAATTCAAGGCTGTAGTCTAATATATTAACAATGAATTAAAAATATCACAAATTTTATCCTAAAAAGTTATAATTTTACTTTTTTTCGCATCAAATTTTATGTGTTCCTTTGCTGTGGAAAATTAAAATTGTATTTCTATCATTGCAAATCAACAGGGAAAGTAGTTATCTTAAACTGAAAACGGACATCAGGCTTGTACTTTCTTAGTATATGGGCTGATGAAGCCACAGAAGGTGGTAATTTGCTAGTGAGTCCCTTATTTATGGAAACACCCATATATAATAAATGAGACTTTCAAACAAAGGTTCATTTAACATTATTATACCAACATGAATTTGCTGTAGTTCGTAATTCACAGAAGATCTGAAAAGATGATTTATTTATAATATTTTTTTTCAATTTCCAATGATGCTTCATTATGTATCATAGAGCATTCCACGCAAGCTATTGTAACGTTCTATGAACGGCCAACTGTGTAAATAGCCATTTTACACTGTTAAGCGCGTGGATCTCTGGTGTGCCTTAAGCTCCTTCGACTTAAGAATAAGGGGTTATTGCAAGGTAATCCTTTATATGGGCAATAATGTTTCCGAAGCCGGGGAAATAAAAATAATGGACGAGGGCGCCCAGTCCATTATTTATTTTTTTCCGGCCGAGAACTTATGAGCCCATAAATAATACTGGCAAACCTTTATTTCCTATCGTTCCACGAAAACAGCGTGATATAATGAGTAAATATGGCCTTCGCGACCGCATATTGCAGATAATGGTCCTCAAAACTGACCAATCAGAATGCAGCATTTTTCAATATGGGCGCAGAGGTAATAGAATGTGTAATGATTCTGTCTTACAGGCCTATTCAAAATCCGCGACTTAAGGATTCCAACGAGATGCTTCAGGGAATCAAGCTTCTAAAACTGTATGGAGGGAGGAACTTTTCTGCACGGGGGC
Source organism: Ophioderma brevispina (assembly GCA_023653785.1). NCBI lineage: Eukaryota > Metazoa > Echinodermata > Ophiuroidea > Amphilepidida > Ophiodermatidae > Ophioderma > Ophioderma brevispina. The sequence continues at coordinate 33,949 of JAMKCH010027213.1, read as the reverse complement.
AGTGAAAAAGTTAGAAACTTGGAGCTCTTGACAATGTTGAAAATCAACTCACTGTATGGAATGACAGGCGATGAATAGGTAATATCTAAAACAATAAGTTAAATCATTAGATTAAACCCTTTACCGCAGCCCCCCCATTCGATAGTTTAAAAGAGGTCATGTTAAATGTTCTGTAATACCCATGTCACTATAAGTATATATTTATTACTTGCAGGCTTCTTACCGGGCAAAAACGACGGGCCACTCTTGTCACGCTAATTGAAGTTGTTGCACTGGATATAGAAATCTATAGCTTTTTATGATGAATAGAAACCATAAATATGACTGTGTTCCACATTGGATACCATATTCAATCATTTTCTGTCACATTTTCTGACAGTGCCTCCTAGATATTGCCTTCATCCCCGTGTTTCGCTTTCTGCATTGCTGATTACCGCTATTCTTGCAATTTAGCTCTTTCATCTTTCACACATAACGCCATATTAAATACTCTCCGATTGACTTAGAATAGGAACAAAGTATGGTTTAGCGTTAGGCTGGATCGACGAAATGACGAATCGGATGATCCATCTGATGTTAAAACATGAAAAAGAAACCCTAGCTCAATAGGTTTTAAGAGATCTGGTCAAACCTAAACTTTCCTTAAAGGAAATATATGTCATGATTCTGAATATTTGGAAAAGTTGGTATGGAGGAAAGCTTAAGTAACGTAAATGCATATAAATCAAATTAAGTTGAAAATTGTCACATTTGTCCTGAGTCTTTTGCCTTTTAATTTTCCGCCCAATAGCTTACTCTAAAACGATTCCGACAAATCCAACTCGCAGGCAAATGGTGACGTCAAAGTGATACCATCCTAAAATTACATGAAACATACGCGTTGGGTTGGACCGCATAATCGCATGTTGCCACTTCCCATAACTGCGATCGATGTGTGTTTTTAATATCAATATAATTAAAACACCCGAAAATGAAACAAAATATGTCATTCTGTCTTATTTTCAAATTTCTATTATTACTACTTTCAATTAATCCCCAATCAATATTACAGTGTCAGCAAACAAATTCGAGTCACACGAATGTTTGGTCATCACTTTGACGTCAGCGAGGAGAGCAAAATTGGGCGCTTTTTTTGATCAATGAAGCCGTGGCGAAAAAAATCCGCCCGTTTTCTTCGTATGTCAAAAAGCAAAAATAAAATGCCTCTATTTTGTTAATTTTTCATAAACATCACATTGTATTCCTTTTTCGAAATTCGGCTATATATTTTATTAATTTAAGGCAAAAACTGAGCTTGACCAAATCTCTCTTGACAGATTTCCTTTTACAGAATCAATAACAGCCAACTGAAACGCATTTTTGTTTCTCACGTTTTTTTTACGCAAGCCTATAGAAGAACCTAGTCACTAAAGATAAATGGACTCGAATCCGTAACCTTCGTATCATTGGCGGCGGCCAGACCTCGTTTTGTTCTGGGGGGGGGCACGGGAGGCAAAAGGGAATTCTCTGGGGGGGGGGGCAAAAGGGAAAGTCGGGGGGGGGCAAATTATCAAATCTTTGGAGATTTGTAACCAATTTTGGCCCAATCGCTGATTTTTCCCAAAATTTGTTGATTTTTGGCCCCAAATCGCCGAATTTTTGCCCAAAAAAACAACCCTTATTTTTCTTTCAGCCATGGGGGGAAAACCTAGGGGGGGGGCAAGAAAAAATGTGGGGGTACATGCCCCCCCCCCGTGGCGCCGCTCCTGTCGTATGGCACGTAATTCGTACATAACCAACTAAGCCGGAGGGGGGATTTAAGCATGTTCGTAAAGGAATATATAAATCGGTAATAATTGGTCGATAGTATTATACTCGTGGACAGACAGGTTAGACGCTATAGTGAAAGATGCTAAAGAATTTGAATTTATGTAATTTAATGTATTTTTTAATGTTTCTGCTAGTGTTTAATAGTCATAAAAGGGACATTGCCCATTGATGTGCAATTTTACATAATGCTTGCAGAAGCAATTCGGTTTTGTGTTATATTGCTAGAACGTCTTTAAAAGTTTGTGATATTGAGATAGGCATTTTTAAACTAACCACGATTAATTTGAATATTTGAACTTGCCCGTTTTAGTATTTTCGGAAGGAAAAGAAATTTGACAATTTGAATTATACAGTCCTTACACTCCAGTTTTGATGATAACATGAAAACGCCATTATAATTATTAGCGCTTGATGATGCAATAAGAAAAAAATGAACCCAACAACAAATTTTGATTTTTAAATCTTTTATTCTTAAAATAATGGGAACATTGTCCAAACCAATATCGGCCTTCCATCCATTGTGGTTGGAGATCATTAGATATATTTAATTAAAATTTAATTTTACTTTATCCATGTGTTTTATAAAGATTTCATAAGCAGTTAAACATCATCTGGTTTACAATGATTAAAAAGATAATTTATGCTATCTACAACATATAGTTACGGAGGTATAAGGCAAAAATCATCAAATATCAAAAGTAATCAACAAAGGTCAAATCTTTTATATTGCTCCGAATTCTTTAAATATGATCTCAAATTGTTAACCTTTCCCACAGGGATTGCAACAAATGTAGTTGGCACTCACTCTTGTATTTGATTATCGAGATAAATGACAAACAAGGTCAAATTATGCTATTGACCTCATTTGATCACTAACTTTTAGAATTATGTTAGACAGTGCAAAATATTTTTGTTGCAGTCTTTAAGGAAGGAAAGATGAACAATTTGAACCCAATTTTAAAGATACCCGAGCGATATGAAAGATTTAACCTTTGTTTATGACCTTCGACATTTAACGATTTTGGACTAATATGACCATAACCATACGTTGTAGGTAGTAAAAACTATATTTCATAAGTCCTTGTAACATGACGAACATTGTGGATTCCTTTTAACAGCAATCCAATCAATTTTATTTTTGACCCCTCTATTATGGATTATCACCCTCCTGATTCCGCCCACACTTTCACGAGGGGCACCCCCGCTAAATTTGTTCATTAACCTTCATGAAAAGCAAATACACTTCAAAAATAATGCTCTGCTCTCCACGGTCAGGGAATCGATTTTGATATCAGACGAAAGGCCATATTTTTCTCATTGTCGTCCTGAAATTTGAGCCCTCAAATCCATTTCATTCCCAAGATATAAACAAAAAAACCGTCGTTTTAATGGTTAACCATCAATATTAGCACGGTAATGAATAGGGCTTTGCACTATGCATTATTATTTCTACCATCAAAACCGCAAGTTTGTTTCCCACGGTACTTGATGGGGTGTATGTGCAAGTGCCAGGCTCTCATATCATGTAGAGAACACAATAGACATAAATCGGACCAAGCACCTTTAACATTATTGTGTACATAATTTGTTTATAATCAGTCTTTTGGAACCTACTCATGGATCAATGAGATAGATTTGACACCAGACGTGGCCTTCTCATCATTGGCTCTGTTTAATCTCCTTGGAGGACCATTGTTTCTATTCCCGCTTACCATGTTTCTACTGGTTAACGGCATCATAAGTACAAACCGACTGAAACACTTCCTTGCGGCACCAGAAGTTGAAGGTTGCTCTGCAAGTAGCAATTGGAAAAAAGAAAATGGAGAGGAGACGGAAGAGGGTGAAGAAGCGGTAAGTTTAATCGTTCAATCCAAACACTAAGAGGCGTATCCAGAATCGGAAAAGCATTGAGGGCGCAAAGCTGAGTTAAAAATAAATGAATAAGTCTGTTTGCCGATAACACGCAATATTTAAGTCTTCCTTGCAACCCAGTATTTACAATTCTGGGACCACGACCCAGGGAGCACTTTTCCTTTAGTATTAAGTTCCCCACCAGCTAGAATGTCAATGAGAGCCAGATTATCGCCCAGATATTTTCCAAGAAGGCCTCTTTGGGTGTTCTTGAACTTGTTCACTCTCAGAGTATAAGATTTAGGAGTTAGGGTTTAAGTTTAGTATACGGTAAGGGTCAAGTTCGTTGTTAGGGTTGTTATAATGTTGTTGTATCTCGCCATTAGCGGTCGTCATTATGGGTATTTTACAAATGTATCGTTCATTCAAATGATTTTTCCCAGCTTTCTGACGTAGACATGACAGGACTTCGGAAGTCACCATTCCAGAAATCGCCAATACCAGATGATCAAGACGACAAGGCGAGTTTGTTGCGAAGTGAACCTCTCAGTGGCTCATACGGCGCTATGGATTCATCTACTTCAATTAGAAGATTGCGAAAACCTCTGCCAGACCATATAGCTGTGAAGGTAATAGGATAGCCAACCGATATGATCAACTTATCATTAGCTCGAACACCTACAATCCTCGAAAAAATTGTTTGAACACTTCTGTCTATGCATGTAAAACGCTCCCCCGCACCCCATTCAGTGTTGGGAAACGTCAAGATGTCTTGTTCAGTTCGCCAAATTGTATCAACATTGATTGGGGGCTGGCCGGGGGGGGGGGGGCGCCTGAGCCTGCATCATTTTACATCCTCAAATCAAAAGCAATCACAATTCACAATTCAAGCACGAATTGGGACTTTGGTAAATGCAGCGTTCGAAGAACTTTTTTCGATGATCCGATATGGAGTATCTAGTTAGAGCACCCCCGGACTAACTTACAGTTAAAGCCGTTATCAACAAATCGCACCCCTATTTTCAATGTCCATATTTGCACTGTTGAATTGGAAATGATTGTAGTAAAGACCTCTGTAAATGGCTAAAGCAACACGCCGTATTTGTCGAAAGTACGATTTTTTGCATGTTTACTAAAAACTTAAGTCGGGATCCGACTTTTATTAGTAAACAAAACAGTCGTAAATGACATCTTCAAGACTGCTTTAAAATGCTTTGTCTGTTTTTCACAAATAACCGTGAATATAAGGTGTTGATATGACCTAACACTAGCTATTTAGAGACAAAATGGCATTTTGAATTTGAAAAAAAAATGACTGATTGTGCTTTAACCAACATTTCCTTTTTGAATTGTGTTATTGTATTTTCTTAAATGTTGCGTGGTGCAATTAGTATTTTTCTGTGTTGTAAAGAAACATCCTTAGGAGAAGCATCGCTATTTGGATTCTGCTACTTTATTGGTGTTGTTTTTGTTCTAGCAGAAAAATGTTAATGGATAAATAAAGTGTTTACTTACTTCAAAGATGATTTTAAAATCTGTGTGCAATGCAATGAAATATAATTTACAGATCGAAGAGGGACAATTTACATGGGACCCTAACAGTTCTGTTCCTGTGCTATCGGATGTAAACGTGGAAATACCAGTTGGTAAGACCTTCTTTATTAATAGCCTATCTTCCACCGAAAACCCATGTTGTACATGATGTTTCAAAAAAAGAAGAATATGTTCAAGGTAATCATAGAAATGTCACAATTTGTACATTAGAGATTTAATTGTCTAATGTTCTGAAGGAAAGTTAACGATGAAGTTGGCTCTGTGAGGAAGTGGAAAATCATCAATGCTCTCTGCAATTCTAGGAGAGATGACAACCATAGGCGGCAGTGTTAAATTTCTGAGTACGTAGCAAAAGTGCAGTTGCGTCAAATTGAACCGTTGGTCATTTCAAATTCCACGGTTACTTACAAAATGTAACTATGGTTTACCATTTGCAACATCCAGATTTTTTACTCAGTGCCTTTTTATCGGCACACGATTACATTTGCCGCCAACACTCCAAGGCGTGACTAGTGAAAAAGTAGACCAACTTTGGTCACCTTGCGTATACGCAACAGGGAAAAGCGATTATGTTGGGGAAATCAAATAGTAACCATAACATTTGCATAATTACTACTGGAATGTGTTACCAACAAGTATTTCCGTTGGTTTCAGGTCAAGGAATTCAATTGCGTATGCGGCACAGAAGGCATGGCTGTCAATGCGGTCTCTTAAAAAAAACGTATATTGGACAAAAATTCACAATAAGAAGGTAGTAATATTTACACAGTTACTATTAATATATTGTTATAAATTTACTATGTGTACTGTTGTAACATTAAACAAAAACACCTTTTTTCAAGATCAACCTTAGACTAAGGAAATGTACCTATTCAATCTTATTGTATTATGAAATGTGGTGGCGATCCTTTTCAGATACAACAAAGGTTCTTGAAGCGGTTGCCCTCAAACAAGATATAGATATTCTTCCTGGTGGAGATAAGACGGAGATGGAGAGAAAAAGGAATTAATCTTAGCGGTGGACAAAAACAACGAGTTAGCGTGGCCAGGGCTGTGTATTCAGCTCGAGATATAATATCATCGTAAGTCCTATCTTCTAATTTCTTTTGAACTTGGACCCCAGCACACCACCCACACGGGGACCCACCCCCCTCAATTCGCCCCCCCCGGTTTTATGTTCGATCTAGATTTAAGAAGTACCGGTAAAGTGGTGAAACATCTCATAACCAAGAAACGGACATTAAATTAAGATATGGACAACTTTGCGTATCACAGGTAACTGTTTCCTTTGTTTACTATTTCTAACTTAAAAGTAAATATATCCGGGAAGAGAATACGTCCGGTTTTTTGTAATCTTGTAGAGATTATATCAAAATAAAAGTTGAAAGTAACATATAAGATATTGCGGTGGCATTGTGGTGTTACTATTTTTTAATTATTTTTTTCAAGAAATCAAAATATGAATTATGTGATCCATTTCCGTTTAGGTTACCATTACCTTTTTAAAAATGATTTTTAAATTACTGGATGTAAAAAGGGATTCGCTTCGAAGGGGAAGGTTAGCCGTCAGAGTTACAAGACGTCAAAGAGTTTATACTTCAAGAAGAGTTGGAGGGTATCTTATTAAACACTGACCGTAATGGTAGTTGGGATGGATAACTCGGTAGAGTGGTTATTAATAATAGTAATAATAATAATAAGCACATAAATAATAAACATAATCATGGGGAACCCCCAATTAAATCAGATCATTGCGCTCAAAAGTAAAAGCAAACATAATATAAACGGAATGAGACAAACTATATTCAATGCAAAAAATAAATTGGCTAATAAACATGCTGTAAAAGTACCAGATCTTCTTCTTCTTGCGTAATGAGGCAGCAGCTAAATGTGTTTGTAAACGCTTGGAGCCAACTTCACTGTGATGGTTGGTGGTTATTTGAGATATCTGTACTCCACAGGGCGGACAAAGGTAGGGCTCATTTGAGAATGAATGTGATCCGCAGTCTGTGAGGGGGAGAACCACATTGCCCAGGCTGGCGATGGCCGCAGTCCCCCCATGGTTTTTTTGCAATCTATTGAAGGGCGACCGAACTCCTATGCGAACCGGTTTTTTTAAGGTGACCATCTTTAGTGGGAGATTGCTGCCAGGTGGTAGTTCGGTCTTAGGTGTAATAGAGAGTTGTTGTCTTGGAATGTCTAGCAGGCAGTATATTCCATTCTGTAAGATGTTGAATGGGGGGAACTGGAGCGTTAGCAGCGTTGTGGCAGAAAGGTCGGCGACGAAAGCGCCAGTCCCTGTATAACAGAGTTGGGATGTGATCTTTGACGTTGATGCAGCAGGTGACTTGTTGTCCAGCCGGGCCTTATTCACTGAGTTGGTGGCGAGTGGTGACTCCCTCAGAAGTGCTGCAGGTGCAATGCCTGAAAGCACTGGTCGACATTAAGATGGCGTGGGCGGAGGAAGACAGCCAGTTATGGTTCTCAAGGTCTGTGAGTACATGTCCGCTTCTTGGTTGAGACGCTGTGTTTGCCACCATGCTGAGGCGGCATATTCAGCAGTGTTGTAGACCAGAGCCAAGGCAGTGGTGCGTAGGGTCGTTGGGCTGGCACCCCATGAAGATCCAGCAAGTCTGCACAGGAGGTTATTCTCGAAGATACCTTGGCGAATACGGATTCGAGGTGCTGCCGGGAAAGTAAGAGGCGGTCAAGCTTCCACTCCCCAAGGTAGGTGGTGGAGGATTGTATGCCACCCAGGCGCTCCATTGAGGTTGATTGAAGCTGGCGATGAGGCTCTTTTGTGTTGAGGTGGAAAGGCCGTAGCGGTGGTTGTTCTGGCTTCGCTCAGCGTCAGTCTCCAGGTCTTGAGATAGGATGCTGCAAGTAGGGCCATGACTGTAGTAAGTGTGCTTTCTACTTCTGTCCAATTGCCTTACCGAGTGGAGGAGGGCCAAGATCGTCGCGTGCCCATAGTGTCAGATGTTGTTTGAGGTTATCGCTGCATATACAAGTGAACAGCATAGGAGCCAATACCGATCCTTGTGGTAGGGACACCGTTCCTCAGACGACGCAGACTACTCTGCCCGTCCACTGGTTTTCTGAGAAATATAAGCTACGGTTTGGCAAGCATGTAAATATGAATTGTACAGGTGACGATCCAGGATGGTCATGAGAAGCTTGGTGTCAGGCCCTGGTGCCACACGGTGTCAATAGGCTGCAGTAAGGCCCAGAAGACACCTGCCTACGGACGCTTTTCAAGTTCCAATATTCAATTGTGCGAGTTACAATTGGTGGACAAGTGCTCCGGCCGGCGAAAAATCCTGCTGTTCGTCAGGCAGATGGGGTTCGACGACAGCTCCCAGCCGGGCCAGGATCATCCTCTCAAGGAGTTGAAGGAGACACACAGTAGTGATCTTGGGCGGTAGTTCTTAGGGTGGTTTGTCGACAAGGCTTTGTTTGGTTTGGGGAGAGTGCGATGAGTAGCTCTCCTCCAGATCTTGGGTAAGGACCTGGATGAAGGGCAACCTGTGTAGAACTCCGGAGCCAATCTCACATCTTGGGGCCCGCATTGCATAAGGAACTCTGCTGGTATGTATCAGGGCCCATTGGGCGTTCCACTCTTTAGTTGGCTAATTGCAGAGGTAAGCTCATCTTAGTGAGAAGAGATGTTGAAAGTGACCCGGCTCGACGGAGGGTTTGAGTGATATCTTTTTTTTGACAGAGCCAGGTGATCCTTATCAATAGTCTGACCAGTCCAGATAGATATTTACAGTGACACAATTCTATCCTTATCATATTCTTGACCAGTACCAGATAATATTACAGATAGATGAAACAATTTCACTGTTGAGTATACTTTGGGTCCTCTACATTGTAATTAATAAATAAATTCATATACAATAGTTTTTAAAAATAATAAAAAAATTAAAAAAATTAAAAAAATTAAAAAAATTTTTTTAGAATTTATTTATACATTAACAGCATTCATCTAATTTTGTATGATCTTTTATTGTGTTTATCATTCTCAATTTCAGGACGATCCTCTTTCGGCCCTCGATGGTCATGTCGGTGCTCCATCTTTTCCAGCATGGCATTGTGGGATGCTGGTTCTGTTCGTTAAGAAGAAAATAACTTCCTGTAATCTTGGTAACTCACCAATTGCAATTTCTTAGCAAAGCGGAACATGGTAAGGTTTTTCAATTAAACATTTATCACTGAAATTTTAACAATGCTTATCACGCATTTTAGCAAATTTTGTACATAACAACATTAGCACAGGGGATGGTAAGAATGTGGGGTTATCGTATGGTACGGTAATCGTATATTTGATCGCTGATTGTGACAGCAACAGTTAGCACGCACGTCCACGGAAAGATTTTTTAGCTATAGTGCCTATAGTCTGTACCATTTTGTCCCTTTAAGATGCTTTTTGTCGCTTGTTATAAAAGACATATGATTAATCTTATTTTTCTACTACGGACGGAACTGTAAGTTCACAGATGTCGATAATGCCAAGAATCTTTTAAAATATAATTTTTTGACGCAAAAAAAATGGTTCTTGACCAAGACTAGCTCCCCAAAAACAAAAAAAACCCAAACATTTCTTTCTCACCCACCAATTTGGAATTCCCACATAACCTAATCTGAAAGAAGTACATCAAACTTTCCAATGATGTATGTGCGTGTAAGGTGGGTATATTAAACTTCTAAACATAAGCCTCTTTGCCCGGTCTGCCCGCTCCCGGGCATTTTCTTTATCCTACAAGGAACTGGCTGGCCAATCCTCCGCTACGGGAAACGCGAAGAGAGAAAGGCCTGAACAACAAATTGCTATCATCACACTGTAACGCCCGTGTCGGGTACAGAACAAACCCAAAAGGGGGATTTCTAAATTCCTTTCTCTGGCTCGCCGCGTAGTCTAACGCACATTTTTTGGTCATTTTTTCAGCAAGTGATCGATTATATCGGCTAAGCGCCAGCCATAAAGGCCAAACTATTTACCACCGCAACTCGTTTGCAACATTTCGTCAACGCGTTGCGAGAAAGTAGCAACGCGTTGCGGCTGCGGCCAATTAGAATTGGCAATGCCTTCACAAAGCGTTGCGAGCTTCCCCGCGTTGTAACCTTACAACGTGTTGTGAAGGCAAGAAGGGTCATAAACAGTATTGCCGCATCGCGTTGTGAAGCTCGCAACGCTTTGTGAAGGCTTGCAAAGCGTTGCGAACGTACTAGTAAACGCGTTGTGGGTTCTATTTTTTGAAATGTACTTCACAGAAATTCAGATTTGATTGGCCGACGGTCGCAACGCGTTTGTTCGAAATGACGCAAACGCTTTGCTACTCTTTTCTCGCCACGCTGTTGCAAGCAATACGGTGATGGCCTTTATGGCTTGCTATAATCGCAACGCAATGCAACATGCAGCACGAGGTATGAATGAACCAACAGGACCTTCAAGGTCCGTTCATACTTCCACTGCATGCAATGCAGTGCTGCTGCAATATTGATCCTTTCTGCTGCAACTTGATGCAACCCACCCAATGCAAAGGTAACGATTTTAACTTTGTTTTCATTGCTGCATGCAGTATGGTGGCAAGTATACTGCTATCCAGACCGTGGCACGAACTGTAGTGCTATGGAAGTATGAACGGACCTTTAGTCTCCGGGTATGCCAAACCAGCGGGGCCATTAGGTGTTGTAAAAGTTTGAGCAACGCGCCGGACCAAATAGCAATGCGGTTTTAATAACGCCCTATTTTCAGGTTTGCATTTTATTTAGCCTATTTACTACGTAATTTCCATTCTGGTACTTGAATGGGATTAAAAGAAGCATAGGCCTACTGTGAATCCTTTGACGCATAACCCCCGAAGCCCGCGTGCAAGTGGCTGTAAGCCTGCTTACAACTAACACGGGGATCCGTCTGCTCGCATTCAGTCCACGGTAAGGGAAGTTAGCCGGCTGACTTTGTGTTTTTCAGTTTGTAGACTTATGGACCATCTTTTTTCATACATTCATGCGGGGACAATTGAATATTATTAATTAAATACAAGTATACAAATTTGAATTCTTGAAAAGGACTTTTATTATGGGAATAACAACGCCAATTTTTTTGGAAAAAAATAAAGATTTGCTGACGTCCACGGCCAGTGATTGGTTTATTATTTGCTTCGGGGGACCCAATCAGGTAAAAAATGACGTACGTACCCTTACATTTAAAAAAAACAACCGTAATCGTCATCGTACGTCGGTTTTTGAATCTGTCATGTAAAGGTCAATTGTACTGTTTAGACAGAATATACGGTGTCTTTTTGGAAGGAAAAAAATAATGAGCACTTGGGCAGAGGCCCATATGTACAGACCTTGATTTAACATAGTCGGATTTATATATATCGGGTCGCCCCCTAAGAGCACACTGATATCTGATACCGGAACACGTGACCTGTACATTACAGTGCAACCAAACTATTCATCTCGTTACCGTTATATAACTACAATCGGCAAACAGCAGCAAGCATTCTGTAACTCTCTGTTTTCACAACAGCGTATCGATCAAGATTTGGACTATACATGTGGTTTCTGTACAGGGAGGGTAGGAACAATCTGCTCGATTTGGGCCATTGGGATTTCCAAACGTAAATTTTGAAAGCTGCTACATGCATTTACTATGGCAGTCTCGTTCCCAGTGACATAAAACATCATCTCTTAAAACCTTTGTTCAAAAGATCTTAGTAATATCATGACAATTAAGAAAAAAAATGAAGTTCACATAATCATGCTTCTGTTAAATGTACCTGTTGCATAACTCAAACTCCAGAAACTTTCCCCCCTGAAAAGTATCTCTATCAAACATAATACCCTTGAACATACGCGCATGGCTAAGAGCTATGCGCTCTGTCGCCATGCGCTACCGATACACTCTAATATCATGCCCTATTATAATTATTATACAACAACCCCAAAACATTGCCACTTCCTGGGTCTAATTTTGTGTATACAGGCTTTTTATGGTATGCAACTATAAAGTTTTTTTTTTGTAAGCCTAAGCCATCTGGGCAGGCTTTTTAAGGTCCTGGCTTGCCATATATATTATACCTATATATATATATATATATATATATCTATATATTTATATATATATATTTATATATATATTATTTTTACCAATATATATATAATTGATTAGCTATATATCTCTATTCGATATCATTCTCTATATATATAATATATATATATCTCTCAAATATATATGTACTATATATATCTATATATAACTCGTGCATTTAAGATTCATTAGCATAATTATCTCCCAATATCGAATTACCTTTCCGGGAAAACGTACATTGAATGCTAGTTCCATCGAGACTTATGAAAAGCTTCGGCCATGATTGGCTAACCGTGTTTCTTATCCTTCCACAATATTTGTGAAAGCTCTCACCTTGGGTTAAAAGATATTGATTATCCGACGTGACGTAGACGTTAGAGAGAAAATGGTAAAAACTAGAAAATAGTTCGATCTGGATGCAACAATGTCCAATCAGCAGTGACTGGTAAACTCATTCCTCATGCTAAGGAGGTTATTTCAGAGAACAATTAGAAAATGGCTAACAACCAAACCATGTTTGCTACTATGAAATAAGCTTCTGAACCCCCCCAAAACCAAACAACTTCCAAACTGTAAATTCATCTACTGAACTAAGTAGCTCATTTGCCAGGTTTTTCAAGCGACAATGTATACAAAATCAGACGGGGCCTTGATAATTATCCGAGGTCTAACGCGCATGAAGATCCTAGTGGGACAATACTTGATGAGACCGTTTCCAATGCCTTAGTTTTTTTGAAAAAATTTTTTATCCAGTCACTGTTGAATAGGTAACCAAGGTGATTATTTCAAACTCCTCAAAATCATGTCCTTAACACATTCCAGTGGTGTTACTTAAGGCGAAATGTTGCAACTCGGTCTGCTGAGCCGATTAACACTGATCATTAACCCGTCTATCCGCACTGTTGTTTTCCCATCTAAGCTCCGGGAAGCTGCTGTGAAACCCATTCTCAAAAAGCCTTCCCTAGACAAAGAGGTGCTCAAAAACTATCGCCCCGTGTCAAATATTAGCTGCGTCTCCTAAGTTCATGGAGAACATAGTGAGTGCCCGATAAAGGATCTCTGTCTCAAATGACTTCATGAGAATTTTCAGTCCGCTTACAAAGAACGACACAGCACTGGAAACGGCAACTTCTGCTTGTCAAACGCGATTCCTCATGCAATTCACACATTAAGGCATTTGCTATTAGTGCTGCTAGATCTTTCTGCATCTTTTGATAACGTTTGATCAGCCATTCTTTTTGTATCGGTTACGTGATACTTTCAAAATTCAAGGTACTGCCTTAAGTGGATTCCGGTCTTACCTGCAGACCCGCTCTTTTCGTGTGCGCATTGGGGATGCCATTTCAAACAAGCATCATCTCCCTTTGGTCCTTCCTCAGGGTTTTTCTGTGTCGGGCCTCTCTTTTTCATAATGTACACATACTGTATCGCATCAATCATCGAAAGCACAATAGTGCTTACCACATGTAATGCTGATGATGTACAGCTCTCATTTGACATTTGATGCCTAGTTTGGATTGTGATTCACACATGCTGTCAAAAGACTCCTCTCTTTGTATTGATTACATCAAGTGAAGTGGGAATGCGCTGTAACAAACTCAAATTGGAATGAATGAAAGACGAATTTTCATCTCATGTTCATCCTATTACAAATCGCCCTCAAAGATATTACATCAGGTCTGGACAGTGGATTGGTTCCCATCCTTCTTCATTAGAAAACCTTGGTGGCGTGGTGTGATAACAATGTTCCTATGACCGGAACATGTACAGGTCATCATTAAGTCCGTTAACTTCCACCTTCGCACTATTTACCGGATCCGCCGCTTTATCACATTGAGATTTTGTCATCATCTCGTTCCGTTCACTGATTTTTATCTCGCATTGACTATCCCAATTCACTTTTGTATGGAATGGTCCGGCAGAGATCGGAGTAAACTCAGATTTTTTGCATATAGAGCAGCCATGCTGGTGTTCAGATCTGATAGAAGGACACCAGCCACACCACGCCTTAAAGAGCTCCATTGGGTACCAATTAGTAGGCGCGTTGTCTTTAAAGCTTATGCTTTCTTACTTACAAGGCATTTCCGGACAAGTGCCATCTTACTTGTCCGAATACCTCTCGTTTGTATATTCCTTATCCCCTGGCAGTCCAGGATTGCGTGTCTGGCAGATAACAAGAAGACCTCCTCACTCGTTTTCCCGCACAAAAGGTCAGTGGGGTGACAGGGCTTTCAGCAATGCGGGGCCTCTAGCCTATGGAACTCTTTGCTAATATCTGGTTCGCCACTCCAAGCATTATTCCTTTACGAAAGCTCTAAAATTTCATCTATTTTCTAAGAGTTTGAATGGTGTGCTTAATGTGGTTTTTTTGTTATTTGCTCACATGATATTTATTAGCGCTGTTTTCTGTTTTTTTTATTTTATAGTTTGATGTTAAGAACTTATCTCATAGTAATACAACCAGGTATTGTAAAAAAGATGAACCATGTTTTGGCTTAAAGTAATTAACTATTTTGTAAAGCGCGCTTTTGACCTTGTTTTGAGACGGCGCTATATCAAATGGCCGTTTGTATGTATTGTATCAACCACGGTTATACATAGCAAACACGTTTTTTAGCCTAACTTTCATCTTAACGATTGGTCGATAGCTCAACGCGTTGCTTGCCCCACATTCACTAACGCGTGAATCACGCGTTGTCTCACCATACCCGTGTGATGCGATTGCGTCTCAAACGAAATCGCTGGTGGAGCCATCGACACGCTGCACGCTGGTGGATTGATATCCCCTGCATGAACCTGACCCCGATTCGAATCTGCAGCGAAACTCACACCCTTCTCTTGCCGTCTTCCTTTTCTTTCTTCCTTCCCTCTCCTCCCAGGGGCTTAAGTTAAAACATGAGGAAATTAGGATTCGTAACCACTGTGCCATTTGGTTGTCTCTTGTCATTTTAATCGTCATTAGGACATGAATTTGGCGTGAACCGTTTGACAACAAGATCATTAGAATCGATGATCCTGCTAAATACATACATGCAATCATTCTCAATGCCTCATAAAAACCATCTTTTCTTTAGAGCAGGTTAGAGCACCCTGTATTTTTTATGATTCAAACCACATTACTTGTTGAAATTTTGAAATTAATCCTGATAGGTCGTTCCGGATTTTTATGTTTTTTTGAAAAAATCTGTGGTGATTTTGAGTTTATGTAAAGCAATTAGTTAATACCGGTGGCTAACGTATCCTAATCCCCGGGGGGTGGGGGGGGCACTTGTCTTCCAAGGTGGGATATCATGCATGCTGTGTACAAAAACGCGTAATTCGGGGTTCTTTTTTGAGATCATGCGATTTACGCGCGTACATTGTTTTAAGGGTATCACATCGTCAAAAATTCAAAATAAGTGTATGCTTTTCTCACGACATCGCGCGAAAAATACGTGTTTTAGGGTGCATATCTGTTACTTGTTAAAAAATTACATAAAATAGGAAAATCTGGGGTTTTGTTCCCGATTTTCTTCTGAGTTGAAAATGGTAGATTCTCTCTCCGGTGATTTTAAAAATAAATTTAACCGTTTTCAGACTTATTTTAGAAGCATTTTCTTCTATGTCGTCGCCGGCTGCCGTCCTCCTACATATAGAGCCTTATATTTGGAAGCTTCATTTCCATGTTCGCTGTTATTCTAACCCTTATGAAAAAAATGTTCCCCCCCCCCGTTCGATGTAGGTCTTATTTGTATAACCAGAATTAGGTTGGTGTTTCTTCTAATTTTATTCAAATTTAGTCCGGGAATATATATACTTAGTTCAATGAAAATGGTGAATATGCAGGAAAGAAACTGTGAATTTTACGATACCCGATCGACCCCTTAATTTCAAAGAAATCGGACAACTTTAAAAACTTAAAATTTTAAATGTAATGGATATAAATTTTAAACTTATTAGCCTGTAGATAATGCGTAAATTGATGCTTTTACACAAAGAGTGAAAATAAAAACTTATAAGAAATCATTTTTCAACATGTCCTAGTACAATAAGGGATGAGTAGACTGTTAGAAGGATGGTGGTTGAACTTGCCACGTTTTATAAATATACTCTTAAGGGTATCACATGAGTCAAAAACTGTTTTGTGGGTGATTTTTACAACAGTTATGCAAATTTACTGTTTAGGGTTTTAAAATTAAGCCAAAACCTTGTATAAGACGGTAGCGAACTTCAAACCCAAAAGTACTTGTTTAGGATAGGAAAATCACCTAAAGGTACGTGCTTAGGTGTTTTTCTTGCCAATGAAATACGCGCTTGACGAGGGGGTACGTTTTGGAGGCCATTGCATGAGCATGCATATCCACCTTCGAATCAAGTGGCCCCCCGGGCCTAAGCCACAAGTAGTTTGCCGATTTCCTTTAAAGACCAAAATTACTCCATTTTCCGACAAACATTAAAAATGGAAATAAAAAAAAATGGGCAGTAAATCAACTACAAATTCAGTACCACCAACAGCAAGTAGTTGATAAAGAGATCACCACTTGGCGTATACCTAAACCATGCTAACACTAAATGATATAATTTTAACACTAGAAAACTGAAAGACATGGTTCCTACCACTGATCTCTATACAAGGGATTGGTCTACGCAACAGTAACTGTATATTATATCTGATTTTTTATTCCTGTCAGTCAACGCATCTGGTGGATGTACGAATCAATTTTGGAGGGGATGTGTTGAGATCCAACAACTAAAAGCCGTTTAAAATGTTTTAAAAAAACAAGCTGAAATAATGCTCAACTTTGTCATAAGAATCAATATGCGTTAACTACAACCCATTGTACCTGAACTTTTGTATCGAAATATATCGTCGTGGGTTCTGGCATAGTGTCGAATCATCAGCATAATGCTAGTTTGAGAAAACGACGGCGTTGAAAGTTTGAGATACTTATGAATGCGTGTATTAAATGAAATAAAGGAAATGCTATTTTCAGTGGTGTATTTATAAGCATAATTGATTTTACTACTTGAACGACAGTATTTAAAATAAAATCCCAAGAAACAACTGTTTTTTCTTATTCCAAAATGGCCACTGAAGGTGATTTGATTGTTTGTTCACCCCAACGGGTTGATTCGCTGTGTTCTCAAGGAGTCGAATACGTCTTCGACTGCACGACAAACCCTTTGATTTCTAAGTTGGTATGGTGAGGAAGTTACTATAGCACGGGTTTATTTAAACTATTTTAAAATGATGATGCCGATGATGCCACGATTATAAGAATAAACCGATGGCGGTGATGATGGTGGCGATAACGATGAAATAAGGAAAAATCGCAGCTTTACGAGACAATTATGGCAACTAATAGATTATGATGAAAGATGATGATGATGATTAGGGGATGATGATGAATGATGATGATGTGGACTTCCATATAAGCTGTTTAAGTTGGACACCTTCACTGTTTGCATTAAAAAAAAAAAAATCCCCCCCCCCGTTCGTTGTAAAATAATGCGTCAACTGACCACGATTACCAACGAATTCAGAAATTAAAACCTCTTACAATTTGGCTCCTTAAAAGTAATATCTTGAATTAGTCGCCAATATGTTTTAAACATCATTTTTGCAGACAAAACATAATTCAAGAGTAAATAGTTAGAAGGAACACAAAACATTGTAGTGCATGTTTATAAAAATTTAATAAATATTATGCATGTTGTAACACAAACAATAAATATTGGCCAGAACTGTTCAAAATTGAGCTAGAAAATACTTTTACAATGTACGTATTTTTCCATAACTCAAAAAGATTTTGGGGGTAAATGGTCGATTTTCCTCGTTTTTCTTATTTCTCATTACATAATAGTTCGAATTACTCTCTTTTAAAGTAATGTACACGCCTTAAATATAATACCAAACTTGAAACGAACGAACAATGGAATGGGTAATATACTCAAAAAATCTTAACATAATCTAAACAATTTGGAGGGCCCTAACGCTTATACCAACACCTTCCCAAAGAAAAATATAAAAAAAATAAAAAAAATAAAAAAAATAAAAATAATTATAATTCTTTAGTTTGCAAAGATCCAGTTAACGTATCCAAAGAAAATCAAACTTTCGCACTAGGTTTTACAAATCTGTTTTTGTAACACGGTTTACTAAGGGGTGGCGTGTTTAAACACCCCGATAATTCCTTATTATAAAGCAATCGATATTTCGATGTTGGTATAAAATAACCCGTTGTAGCATTGGTCCACCGTTTTCTACTACTTCCAACATAACCTAGTCACAATGACGTCAAAGTTCACATTTTGGCAAAAGTGGTCCCTTTCCACGACACAACATCAGAGTATCAAATAAAAACGAAATTTTTGCATAAAAGGTAGAAATATTGGATTTTCATGCGTTTGTGGTCCCCAAATGATATGGAAAATGACTAGTTTTAATCAACATATAATTTTAGGCCATCACAGTGCACAATATTTAAACAAAACAAATGAACTAATAACTAAAGAGTAATGCAGTATCATAAGCGAATCATGTCTCGATCTCGGAAAAACTAAATCATGGCGCCATTTTTTTTAATTTTTCCCGCCCGGGAATACTTATGAGCCCATAGATGTATACTACAAAACCCTTTATTTCTATTCTATTAACCTAAAAAAAAAAATGAATTTTATTTTGTTTGTTTTTGTTTGTATAGGTTTTTTAAAGTTAATTCCTTATTTATGTTTTTTTGTATGCTTATTTCATAGTAATACAACAGGTATTGTAAAAGATGAACCATGTTTTAGGCTAAATAGTAATTACTATTTTGTTAAAGCCGCTTGGACATGGCTTTGAGAAGGCGCTATACCAAATGCCGTTGGTATGTATTGTATCGCACAAGTTTATACAGAGCAAACAAACGGTTTTAGCCTTAAAATTTCAATCTTAAACGATTGGTCGATAGCTCAACGCGTTGCTTTGCCAAACATCAAACGCGTTGAATCAACGCGTTGTCTCACCATAACCGTGTGATGCGATTGCGTCATCAAACGAAATCGCTGGTGGAGCCATCGACACCGCTGCACGCTGGTGGATTGATATCCCCGGCAATGAACCTGACCCAGATTAGAACGGCAGCGAAACTCCACAACATTCTCTTGCATTTTCCTTTCTTCCTCCACTTATCCCCCAGGCTAAGTTAAAACAATGGAGGAAAATTAGGATAAGCTACTAAACCACTGTGCCATTTGGTTGTCTCATTGTATTTTGATCGTCATTTAGGACATGATTTGGCGTGAACGTTGACAACAAGATCATTAGATCGATGATACTGACTAAATAAACATACAGCAATCCATTCTCAATTGCCTCATAAAAAAACAATATCTTTAGCACATGTATTTTTATGCTTTAAAACAACATTAATTGTTGATTAAATTATCCTGAGAGTCGTTCCGAGATTTTTTTATCTTTTTGAAAAAAAATCGGTGTGATTTTGGATTTATGTAAAGCAATTAGTTAATACCGGTGGCTAACGTATCCTAAGCCCCGGGGGGGGGGGGCACTGTATTCCAAAGGGGATATCATGCTCGTGTACAAAAACGCGTAATTAGGGGTCGTTTTTTGAGATCAGGCGCTGTACGCGCGTACATTGTTAGGGTATCAAATAGTCAAAAATTCAAAATAAGGGTATGCTTTTTCACGTCGAAAATTACGTGTTTAGGGTGTGAGATTCTGTGTACTTGTAAAAAATTACATTAAAATATGGAAAATAGTGGGTTTGTTCCCGATTTTCTTCTGATTTTACATGGTAGATTTCCGAGTGATTTTAAAACCGTTTTCAGACTTATTTAGCATATGGTCTCTATGTCGTCGCCGCGCCGTCTCCTACATATAGAGCCTTATATTTTGGAGCTTCATTCATGTTAGAGTAACTACACTATGATCGTTAGATGTAGGTCTATGTGTGTAGAAACAGAATTAGGTTGTGTTTCTAATTTATGTTCAATATTAGTCCGGGTTTTACTTAGTCAATGAAATGGCTGAATATGCCGGAACGAACTGTGACGTACGATACCCCGAGAACGACCCATTTTCATTCAAAGAAATACGGACAACTTAAAAAGACTTAAAATTTAAAGTAATGGATATAATTTAAAACTTATTAGGCTGTAGATTAATGCGTAAATTGATGCTTACACAAAAGAGTGAAAATAAAAACTTATAAGAAATCACGGTGTAAAAATTTCCTAGTTACAATAAGAGCATATAGACTGTAAAGTGGTGAACATGGCGACAGTTTTATAAATGTACTCGGTTAGTGGTGCAACATGATGTCAAAATACTTGTTTAGGGTGTATTTTTACACAGTTATGCAAATTACTTGTTAGGGTTTTAAAATTAAGCCAAATAACACTTGTTAAGGGTAGCGAATTCAAAGCCCAAAGTACTTGTTTAGGATAGAAAATCAACCTAAATACGTGCTTAGGGGGTTTTTTGCCAAGTGAAATACGCGCTTAGGTACGTTTTGGGAGGCCATGCATTAGCATGATATCCACTTCGAAACAAGTGGCCCCCGGGCCTAAGCCACAAGTATTTGCCGCTTTCTTAAAGAACAAAATTAATCCATTTTCCGACGAAAACATTAAAAAAGGGGAAGATAAAGAAAAAAATGCAGAAAATCAACTACAAATTCAGTACCACCAAAGCATAGTTGATAATAGAGGATCACCTACTGGCTATACACTAACCAGCTAACACTAAATGAATATTAACACTAGAAAACACTGAAAAGACATGGTGCATTACACACGGATCTCTATACAATGGGATTGGCTACGCAACAGTAATGTATATGAGAGTTGATTTTTATTCCTGTCAGTAAACGCATATTGTGGCTGGTACGAATCAGTTTGGAGGGGATGTGTTGAGATCAAAACTAACAAGCCGTATTAACAGCTGAAAGCTCAACTTTGTTCATAAGAATCAGATGCGGTAACCCATTTGTTTCATGCACTTTTGTATCGATATATCGTCGTGGGTTCTGACATACTGTCGAATCAGCATAAATGCTTAGCCTAGTTCTGAGAAAACGGGTTTGAAAGTTTGAGTTACTTGGGAATGCGTGTAATAAATGAAATAAAAGGAAATGGCTATTTAGGGTGTAGTTAAGACATAAATTGATTACTAACGACGACAGTATTAAAATACAAGAAAAACTGTTTTTTATTCAAAATGGCCACTGAATGTGTTTCGATGTTTGTCAAAACCCAAATGTTGATCGCTGTGCTCTAAGGAGTCGAATACGTATTCGGACTGCACGGAAACCCGTTGATTTTCCTAATGGGTTGGTATGTGAGATTACTATAGCTACGGGTTTTTTATATTTTAAAATGAGATGGCCGATGATGCCACGTGATGAAAGATAACGATGGCGGGTGATGATGGTGGCTATAACGATGAAATAAGGAACATCGAGCTTGACGAGACAAATGATGCTACTAAGCGATGATGAGGATGATGATGAATGATGATGATGATGATGTGATGATGATGATGCATTCCATATACGCGTTTAATGGGAAATTCACTGTTGCATTATCGTCGTTGTAAAATATAGCGCAGACTGACCACGAGGACCAACGAATTCAGAAAAAGTACAACCTCTACAAATTGGCTCTTAAAATCTACTTGAATTGTTAAACAACTGATTAAACTTTAAATATATTCTTTAAAAAAAAAACATAAATTCAGAGTAAATTACGTTAGAAAGGAACACAAACATTGTAGTGCATGTTATATAAAAATTAATAAATATATGCATGTGTAACACACAATAAACATTGGGCCAGAACTGTTTCCAAAAATTGAGCTCAGAAAATATTTAAAATGTAAAACTGGAATGTTTCCATAACTCAAAAGATTTTGGAGGGTAAAAGTGGTCTATTTTCTCGTTTTCTTAAATTTTCTTACAATACGTTATATATACCTATCTTTTAAAGTATGTATACGCTTTAAAATATATACCAAAACTTAAACGAACTAACAATGAAATGGGTAATAACTCATAAAATCAAACATACTCTAAAAAATTTGGAGGGCACTAACGCTTATAACCAACACCTTCCCAAAGGAAAATATCAATTTGTCCCTGAAAGGCGAGTTAAATGATGTATTATATTCGTAATTATTTAGTTTGCAGAATCCCCAAGTTAACATCAAAGAAAATCAAACCTTCGCAATATGTTTACAAATTGTTTTTGTAACCACGGTTTACTAAGGGTGGCGTTGTTAACCACCCCGAGAATTCATTATTATTAAAGCAAATAGATGATTTCGATGTTGGTATACCCGTTTGTAAGCATTGGTCCACCGTTTTCTAATGCTTCCAACATAACCTAGTAGGGCGTCACCATGACGTCAAAGTTAACAAGTTGGCAAAATTGGTCCTTTCCAAGACACACATCAGAGTATAAAAGGAAAAAACGAAATTTTGCATAAAAAAGGTAGAAATATTGGATTTTCATGCGGGTGTTGGTCACCAAATGATATGGAAAATGACTAGTTTTATCAACCTATAATTTTGAGCCATACAGTGCACAATACTTTAAACAGAAACAAATGAACTATAACTAAAGAGTAATTGCATTTATCATAGAGAAAATGTCCTCGAGGTAGGAAAAACTAAATAATTGGGCGCCCATTATTTTTTATTTTTCCCGCCCGGGAATACCTATGAGCCCATAGATGATAATACAAACCTTTTTTCTATTCTATTACTAAAAAAAAAATGATTTTATTTGTTGTTTGTTTGTATAGGTTTTAAGTTAATATGCCTTTATTATGTGTATTTTGTATGCTGATTAGATTAATGAAAATAAATGATAAGAAAATGCACTAGCGGTTCATTATGCAGAATTAATGGGCAGTAAACTGCCAATTGAATGCGTCTTTCCAAATATGGGTATAGTAGAGGTAGTAGAACCAATACCAAATCGACTTCGACGCCAACCCCGGTGAGGGTGCTTCATTCACATTTGTTTCGGCCAATTAGCAGAAAGATTGAAATAATTAATATGGAAACTTAAACGAAAGGTTTTTAAAAACTTTTTTTTGCGCACGAGGGAAAGTTGACCCGGGTGGTAAACTCAACCCCTTTGGATAACGAGGTTAATGTCACTATCCCCAAACCTTCCCCCCCCAAAACATTATAAAATTTGGTGTATTTGTACAAATTTTAAACTACAATTGATAATTCTTTTTTCACGACGCACAGACCCGTAGGTTTCATAAGTAAAGTAACATAATTAAAACATAAAAATTAAAATGGTGAAAATAACATGACCATCCCTGAGGAATCCCTCATTCAGTATATGCATTTAACTTTCCTCAACCGATTTTGATCACTGAAGTAACAATCTTTGCCCCAGCGAATACTTATTCGTTTCACATTTATCTGTGCGTTGAGAGATTTGGACACGCAAAGCTTTCGAATACGTATTCGATTTTTTGTGAAACCCGTTTTAATACAAATGCGTGTTATTCGACTGTGGCTATTTGGTTAGGAGATGTAAATTTAATTTCACTTTCTTTTATTTTTGGGTACAATTTAAAGAGAGTAGCATAACATGCAACCAGAATCAACTATTAACTCAATTTGACCAAAAATCAGTTCGACACTATGTCGTGGCCACGACGAAAAGGCTTCATACCAGATTCAATTGAATGATTGTCGTAAAGTCGAGACACGCATCGAAATTCCTTTGTTGGTGTCAATCAAAAGAAGAGATAGAGTGTCTTAACATCAGGTATGGTTAAGAGAGATTAGGCCAAACTTAAAATATTGCACTCTGTTATGACTGACCAAAACTCAAAACAAAAGTTACTTAGATTAATGATTAAACCAAGCTGTCCAAATACTATTTCTCCAGCTATTTCCTGCAACAAACGAAAAATGAACGTTCAGATTTTCTAATATTTCTTAGTTACGTAAAAGAACTTTGGTGAGTATAATATACTTATCGTATCATTTTTCTTATGTTGGAATGCTTTCCGAATTTGTCAAGTTTGGTGTTTGAAATTTATTCAGAGCATTTCCCTTGTAACATTTGCTTCGTGAGAAAAAGGGACATTTTTAATTATGGCCCTTAATCTCCTCCGGTAGCCGTAACATCACTTTCTCCTATGTATTGATATTGGGTAAAGCATACAACCGCTCCTACGAATGGAATCGTCCGACACCCCCAAAAACGTTTAATGAACTGACCAAGGCATAAAAATCTACTATAGATGAATGAAACCAGTGACATCTTGGTCTATAAACCACAACAATAGCATTCCAGAAGTAAACCAACCTGTTTAGGTGTGTATCCCGGGCCAAGATGTCTATATAGATAGAGAGGCAAAACGTTTATACGTAATCTTTAGAAATTCCATCGTCTCCACTGTTTTTGCCGACCACATAGAAAACATATAGTACCAACATTAGAAAGCTATGGCTGTCCTACCTCCGCTTCTTCCACCTCCTGTGGGTGCCGTTTGGCATATACACTAATCGGTTAGTGATACAAATTGAGGTATGTGTTAGAGGTGGCCAGGTGTAATAATAGTTAACCTGGATCATTGTTTCTCAGATACTTTTTTTTCTCATAATGCCATGCGCGCTTAGGTGAAAAGATGTGTTCATTGAGGCGGGTTTATTTAATGCAGACGACTGACGTGTCATTTCATTTGTCGTTGTGTGGGCCATGGGTAGACACAATTGTAACCACACCCAATAGCAACCGACAACCTGCCCAAACTGATATAAATATTTGGGCGGATGTTAATGAATATCGCATTTAATTAAAAGGTGTGTATAGCAAGCCACCCAAACTACCAATTCAAATACATTAGTCCTGCAAGTAGGTGATTGCACAACAACATGGTGGCAGAAAAGCCGGACCGCAGCGGGACCGCGACTGGTGTTAATGTCAGTGTAGCGCTGTACCACCCAAGGAAGCCCCCTTTCTAGGGAGCTCACTGTGTTATGCAACGAGTCGCTGTCACTAGCGATAGACACGTCATCGCATACGCCACGCGACTTCAATACAATGAGCTCACTGACTTGGCTCATTGTGTACTCTGTTATGCCGCTTATCCACATTTCCATGGGAACACATGTCTGTAGATGGCCGGCTCTTACCACCTGCTTGGGCTCTTTGGATTCGCAATATGGCCGTCAGTGGTTGCAAGTACGTAGCCCAGGTTTTCCAGGCCTTGTATAGAGATCAGTGGGTCATACATGTCCAAATAACCAAAGTGGTCAGAATAAAATAGTAATTATATTTTTTAATTTTCTTGACAATTATACATTTACAATAATATAAAAAAGTTGTTTATGAAAAATGAAAAACCCTGCAAAAGACAATGTTAAAGATATACAAAACATTTCACTCCACCAAATATAGAAGTTGTTCACAGATATTGATTTTAAATAGATATTCAAATAGCACTCATTACAAACATTTCTCCTAGTTAAATTACATTCTCAAAATTCTGAAGCATATTTAAAATTCTGACATACGAGAATGACCCTATTGCATTGAAATGCTGTGATCCCACAAAAATAATTTCTTGCATTTCTTCCTTCTTTAGTCATTTACATATATATATTAATTGCAAGATAAAAGTATCAAATATTTATTACAAAATACAAGGGAAAGGTAAAATCAGAGATAAAGTAAAATTACATAAAAAAGATAAAAAATAAAGATGGGATCATGGAGCATCAATGATATAGTGACTCGTACAACGATGTAAGGTGATTTGTTTGCAGTTCTCATTTTATAATAGTTAGTTGTTTAAGGTTTGTAATGAGAGAGATTTCAAGTTGTGCCCCTAAAAATGTGAAAAAAGATGTTTTGTTTGATTGTAAAAAGCGTACTCAAAATATCCCCACGTGAAAGCAAATCAAAATCGCATTTTGTTTGTTGTCATTTCAAAGATTTCTGTTGCCCAAAATACCCAAGGTAAAGAAATTATTGCATTTCTTTCTATATGGAATCACTACATATAACCAAATATATTGGATGTCTAGACGAAAATCTCTTGTTGCACCTTTTAAGTTGAGGTCAATTTGTGATAGAAGTCAGTATTTGCGCCGAAATTCTTAGAGAAACTTACTCGTTTATGCGTTTTGTACACGTGCGTTTTGTGAACTGAAACCACACACTGTTGTGTGAGAAATTTAGCCATAACCCGCTCCTACCTTTAACATAGTTTATAATCTAATTATATGATTGTGCCGTTTTAAGAAGAAAGGGGTTATAGCCATTTGTTTTTGTAAATGATTGCTTTAGAAGACAAGTGTGTATTTTGCCTTTGTTAATGCCAACGTAGCGGCCCGGGCGGAGCGGGAACCGACTTCTTTACAGCTGTCAATCAAATATGCTCACCGTGCGCATCTATCGCAAGCCATATAAAAGCCATTGCCCGCAACGCGGGCTGTGTGCGAAAGTAAGGAACGCCCTGTTTGCCGAAATTCACACGCGTTGCGGTTTGGCGGACAATAGAAAGATTGAATTTCTGTGACGTATTTAAAAAAAATAGACCCACAACGCGTTGCAAAGTATTTAGGAGCCTCGTGGTGGAAACTCACAATGCGTTGCAAGCCTTCACAAAAGCATTGCGAAGGTCCACTGCCATAACGTAGTGATTTATTATTCTTCTTGCGTATGAGGAAGAAGCTAAGCTAAATGTGTTTTAAACGTTGGAGCCAACTCACCTGTTGATTGGTTGGGGGGTTTGAGATATATGTATCCACGGCGGACGAAAGGATAGGGCACTCATTGAGAATGTGATTCGCAGTCTATGATGGAGAACCACATTGGCAGGGTGGCGATGGCCGCAGCCCCCATCGGGTGCATTGCAGTGCATATTGCTATTGAGGCGACCGACTCCTGTGCGATCCGGTTTAAGGTGACCCCTTCCTTGCGTGGGGAGATGCTGCAGGTTGGTACGTTTGTCTTAGGTGTAATAGAGAGTTGATCTGGTCTTGGAATGTCTAGCCAGGCAGTATTCCTGTCTGGTAAGATGGTGAACTCGAGAGTTAGCAGCGTGTCGGCAGAAACGGTGGCGAGAGCGCACAGTCTCTGTCTACCGAGTTGGTGTGATTCTTTGACAGTGTATGCAGCAGGTGATGTTGTACAGCAGGGCCTTATTCACTAGGTTTGTGCGAGTGGTGCTCCCTCCGAAGTGCTTCAGGTTGAAATGCCTGAAAGCACTGGTAGAAATTCAGACGGAGTAGGACAGAGGCGCCAGTTATGGTTCTCAAAGGGCTCGTTTGATACCGTGTGTCCGCTTCTTTGTGTGGAGAGCGTGCACCATGCTGGGGCAGCATATTCAGCAGTGCTGTAGACCCAGAGCAATAGGCCAGTGGTGCGTAGGGTCGTTGGGCTGGCACTCCATGAAGATGCAGCAAGTCTGCACAGGAGGTTAATCCTCAAATATACCTTGGCGCATACGGACTCGAGGTGCTGCCGGTAAGTAAGCTGCCGGTCAAGCTTCACTTTTTTTTTCCCCCCAAAGTTAGGTTGGTGTAGGATTGTTTGTAGGATGTATGGCACAGGGCCGCTCCATTAGGTTGATTTGAGCTGGCGATGAGCATCTTCTTTGGTGTTGAGGTGGAGGCAGTCAGAGGTGTGGTTTTGGATTAGCCAGCTTCAGTCTCCAGGTCTTGAGATATGCTGAAACGTAGGGCCATTGTCTGTATAAGTGTGCTTTCTACATAGACGTATTGAGTTTGTACGGCGTTCCAAAAATTTCACAACGCATGGCAACCTTCACAATGCGTTTCAACCTTCCGACCCTTATCGCCTTTACAACGCGTTGTGAGATTCCACAACGTTGTCAGAGACTTTGTAAGCGTGGTGGGTCTATTTTTTTTAAATAGTCACAGATATTAGCATTCTGATTGATCGACACCGCAATGCCTTTGTTGACCCATTCGGCAACGCGACTTTCTCCCAACGCGTTGCGTCAATACGGTATTTGCCTTTGTGGGCTTGCGATTACTATCAGTCAGTTGGATCGAATTTATTAATACGAATAAAAAAATTCGTCCCTTAGCCATGGGCGCCGCCATTAGACATTATAGCTACAGCCTGCTACCAGACTATACATACAAATGAATAGGACATGTTTTTTAGAATTATGAACTATGTTCCCTGACAAATTTATTTGCACAGTGTAGGATCCTGAAATATGCTGTATGTAATGAGAACATAATATAGAAAATATTAACCGACGGAAAATAAAAATCAATCGACGGAAAGTCATGTTGTGAATGTTTGTACTTAAAAGTAGGGAGATCTTTTGGAGAGTTAAAATGCGGTGAGTTGTCACTTCAAAAGCAACGCATTTGAAGAATTATATTTAGCAAACGCTGTGACGTAGCGTATGGTAGTGATTAGTGGAAATGTTTGTACTTGAAGTGGGGAGTCATTTTGAGAGTTAAATATGGTGAGTTATTACCTTCAGAGTATTAGAAAAGTTATGTTAAGAAAAAGTGCGATGTGGTGTGTTTTGACTGGTGTTAATGTTTACATTTTGAATAAGGGCAGGTTATTCCGAGAGTTTAAATATGGCGAGTTACCACAGAGTATCATCATTTTTTGTTTGCTTCTTTCTTCCTAACATTACTTTTCAATATATGAAATAGTATGTTACATCAAATACTTTCTGTACTGTGAAGGTAACAACTCACCATACCATATATTCACCCCTCTAAACTTCCCTAGCTATACGTGACAAGTACAAACCTCCTTTTTATTTCTTCGTAACACACCAAACCAGAATGTTTACCAAGCACAACTCTTGCAATACTCTGAATTAACTCACCATATTTAAAACTCTACAAAAAGCCTTCAATTTTGTAGGGTTTTCAAACCATCCCCAATACATCAACATAAGACGCCACATCCCAAACTTTGCCATATCTAACTCTGCCAATAATGAGTAACTCACCATATTTGACCTCTCTTAATAACTACCCCCACTTTAAAGTACAAACATTCCCAACTCGCCAATATAATATACAACGATCAACTATTGCCAAACAATACGCTTAACTCTTCCCACCTCCCTGGATGTGATATCTCGCCATATTTTAATGCTCCAAATTTCCTGTCTGCCTGCAATGATGGCAGCCGCCAGTGCTGAAAATGACGAATAAATTTATTCGTATTTTTTTATTCGGTCTTATCGACTGACTATCTGACATCTACACATGGATAGCGGGCTGCCGCACCGTTGAATAGTCGCCGATTAAAACCACAGGAATTTGCATTTTGCCCTCCTTAAAATAGCTTCACCTTATTGTCCAAGTTAAAGGAATTTTGTATAACAATAGAACATCTGTGTAGAATATGTGTACCAGCAGGTGTATGCATTATTTCCCGCCACATTGAGAAGGGCAAAAAGCAACTTGTTGTTTCAATCGGCGACTCAGACCCGCTATCCATGTGAAGTGGTCAGTGCTTGCGATAGCCGTCGTAATGTGTAGCTGTTATTTCATGGACTTTGTGCCTCAATGGTGTGAAAGCAGGTTTTGTTCGCCAGTGGCGTGATTGACATACTACTCATCCGTATAAACAATTATTATAGAGGAGAACAGAATAGGCCGATTACTCGCTTTTCAAGAATGCATTGTGATGTGACCTGTTGACATCACATCATCTCAAGTATTGATACTGCATGCGTATGAGATTCAAGATGTCGGCAAAGATGCGATGAAAAATGTTTGTTTGCCGTCAATTTTTTAACATGGAGCTATCAGGCTGTGAGATTATTTTCATTTGAAACCTTACCGCCTCGCAATTTCAAGCATTCACCTTCGGGTTCGAAATTTCAGCGGACGTCGAAACCGTTAATGCGAATGTGCACTCGCGTTTAGTGTGATGTCAGTAGCCCATTTTACAAAGCAGTTGGAGGAAGCGGTAATCGGTCAATTAAATCTGTTTTCTGCCTGAGTGGTGAGCTTACGCAAGTAGATAGTTACGAGGTTTAGAAACCGGGTGGATGCAGATGCACATGCGGTAATGTAGTGAGAGCACCCATGAGGCAGCTGTGTTCAGGAATG
Source organism: Ophioderma brevispina (assembly GCA_023653785.1). Taxonomy (NCBI): domain Eukaryota; kingdom Metazoa; phylum Echinodermata; class Ophiuroidea; order Amphilepidida; family Ophiodermatidae; genus Ophioderma; species Ophioderma brevispina. The sequence continues at coordinate 3,550 of JAMKCH010027213.1, read as the reverse complement.
TGACCGATATCGATCGAGTGGATTTTGAACTTTTGCGTTCACATTCCTGAACACAGCTGGGCATGGGCGCTCTTACTGCATTACCGCATCTGCATCCACCCGGTTTTCTAAACCTCGTAACTGTGTTGAGGGATTAGTATGATTATGAGACCTTGAATACATTTGACCCAGTCCTCAAGGATCATCCCATCCATGTTTAAGGATACAACGATGACTTCTAATTACCTTAGATGGCCTTTAACCTAAACCTCAAGAACTCACATGAAGAAACTTGTTAATACATGTTTGACTATGACGTTCGACCTCTTCCCTGAACACCATTCAACCAGGGATCACATACAAAAAGTTTAAATCAATCCAATCGACCATTTAACATCAAACTGTAAGGAAATTATCGAATAAAATATTGAAACAGCTCATATTATTTTTACATTCAGCCTCACTATTAGTATTTCTATAAAATCTGCCTAAAACATAATTTCATTATCCACACTCGCGCACGAGCTCAGTACTCCACCCCACACGAGCATATGAACAGCTGCATGCCCCACGTGATATTGCAATCGCTTGGCTATCCCATTAACTTTCAAAGAGTGACAGATCCAAACAGGACATACTGCTGACTGCTTGCTAACATTCTTATGATTTTGTGTTCAATTTTGTGTCCACTTTTCTTCTTACCGCCAATCTCTTCTAAAAACACATTTAAAAATTGGCTGTAAAGTTGTCAGATGTATGTCCTGTTGCATATTAACTACACACCTTTGATTTGCCTTAAATGGATGAATTTCAAAAAAGCTATTTCGTGCACATGACGTCATACCTATTTGATATATTTGCACTGTTTACATTAATTTGCATTTTTTCCCGGCTCAGGTAGCGAGGAACCTAAAAAACCAAAGCGCTGTTTCTCTCTCTCCTTTCTTCAATCGACGTTTCTGAAATATGTAAAAAAGAAGTAATAACAATGAAATTAATACTCGGATCAAAATTGTTCTTACAACTTGAATATCATTGTGCAAATTAAATTGTACTTAGCAATTATTAGAGGGATTATCTCCTGTGTACACAACAATTATCTCTCACACAGCAATGATAAAGAAACGCCAAAGAGGCAGGAATTGGATAGCGGCTTTTTCTCGCCGATTCATGCGGTTTTAATGCCATTAGCATCGGCCTTAAATTTGGACTATTTTAACAAGGATGGCCAGCAGCAAGCAGGACCATTTTAATAGTATTTCAGCAATTAAATTCACAAATAACATTTTCACATAATGAGCAGAAGGCAAACATTATACCACGCCATAAAAGCCTATGGTAGTATCAAACATGCAAGATCAGATTTAGCATTTGAGCAGTATGAAAATCAAAATCATTATCCTTCAAATTCTGCTATTGTAACAAGATTGGTCAGCAGCAAGCAAGGTCATTCAATAGTAACTCAGTAATTAAATTCATACATAACATTTCATATGATGAGCAGAAGGCAAACATCATTCCACGCCATAAAAGCCTATGGGTGGTGTCATACATGCAAGATCAGCTTGAGCATTTGAGCAGTTGAATATCACAAAAAGTTAAACAGTCAATTTGAGCTATTTAACAAAGATGGCCAGCACCAGGCAGGAATTGAATATATTATCTCAGCACTTAAATTCATATCAAATCACATGATGAGCAGCAAGGCAAACATCATACCATGCCAAGAAAGCCTATGGTTGTATCAAGCAGGCAAAATCAGATTTTACATTAGAGCAGTAGGGATATTCAAAATCATTTAGCATTTAATATGCAAACCCCAGTAGGATAATCGAGGTATTAAATCAAAGCCCTATCCAGAAGTGGCAATATAATTAGCAGCAAATCCTTCACAAGGCAATATATATGAATTAACACTTGGTAATTGATAATACTTGCATTCACTAAATTCACACGAGAATAGGAGTGATTTACACAATTGGCATTTAGTATTTAGCTACCTAAATTCCATACCAGATACAGAGTGGAAGTGGTATAAAATGGCCAAGACAAGAAAAAATTCACCCGACAAATGGCCGAATGGAATTACAGGATGGGCACGACTGAAATAATAATGAATACATGTTGCGCGGAATACGACAACAAGGGCAAATCAAGCCAGAACAGCTAAGAATTTGTCAAGCTCACACAAATTAGCATTTGAACGGATACGAATAATTCTCCCTAAAACTCCACATATAGACAAAAGCCCTAAATTAATATAGTATATGATATATATTGTACACGACAGTGAGTTGGCCTTAGACAGTGAATTGGCCTGCAATAATAAGTAAAACATAGCCTTAGGGAGAGGTGGGAGGGTTAAAATAACACGACCGCTTGAATCGGTGAAGAAAAACCAAGTAACGGAAACAGCCGCGGAACAAAAAGCAGCTTAGGCCACAAAGACAACTACGTCACGGGCAGATTGTGCGTAGTGATTGGCTAACCAAAACAAGAACCAGAAAGGGTGACACTGTGTCGAAATAACTGGATTTATGTTATTCGCAAGCTGCTACCATAAATCGATTTATTTACACAACAAAAGACAGGGCTGTATGATATTTCACGATAGATCGAATATTTTAAAAATTTTGTCGTTTAAAAAGTTAATTTGGCGCAAATATGCATGTTAAATAAGCACATGAACATACGATACATAACAGTGTAGAATAAAATTCGTCATAAATGACCATCTGTTACAAATTGTTATTCAGACAAGTCTAAATATAAAAGCCATATGTTAGCCCGGTCTGGGTATATTTTTTATGAACAACCAATGTCTTCGGATGGAGGACTGTGCCTTAATAGAGCTCCATTGCGGTATCTTTTACTTATACGTCGTTTTCCGCTTATTCATATAAGAATGCATTGGCATGAATTTATCGGTACATATATAATTAAATATTCCTAAATAAGACGTGTCAGATGGTTTTCATAGTCATTGGAGTATTCCTTGCGAAGAAAACACAATTTTCATGCTTAATTTTCGTAGCAGACGATTTAACGAAGCCGCCATGTTTATTATTTATGCTATCGTTCTGCCACAAGCCGTGTTTAGTCTTTCACACCAAATGACTGATGTTCGGTGGTGAGTCAAGCTCTGACCTGTGCGAAAGAATATCGCGTTCACAGGGTTCGGACCTGATCATTTATTGCATATCCGCCATTTTGGATTTTTGACCAATTTGCCTATATTTTGTGGATTTTTAAACCAAAGACGAATTGTTTCTTCATTTTTTGGAGTCTTAAATTAATCCTTATCCAATTATCTTTCATATAAAACATGTCAATGGCTTGTCTTCCACTTAATTTTCTTCTGATGACTACTTTTGTGAGCACCTGAGAAACAATAGCTTCACGGCCGCCATCTTGGATTTTCAGCCAAATTTTCATTAATTTGCAAGTTTTGTTGCATTTTGAAACCATGGACGAATTTTTTCAAATTTTTCAGCCCACAAGTTATTCTATGACAATTATCTATTATAATACAAGTTAAATGCTTGTCTTCGACTTAGTTATAATATTTTGA
>JAMKCH010027212.1:0-147878 GCA_023653785.1 Ophioderma brevispina | reverse complement strand
GAGTGCCTAACCACCGGGCATGAGTTGCCTGAGGGCCTTTTCAAAGTTTATTTTTACTCTTAACCAGGAATATTAATTGATCGACTCATTTGGTAAATTCTGTGGATGGTTCATCAGATTCCATTAATCTGGTGATACAAGAGGAATGGGATTTAAAAATTGTCAGTCAGTGATTCCATGAAGTTCTCCCAACAAAACACGTACGAGCAAACGTGATTGAACTCAATATCAATCGTTAATGAGAACAAAAGTCAGGATGTCGGTCATCTGCGGGGTACACTGCACACGATAACGGGCAAGCTATCCTGCTATGTACATTACCATTGAATCCAGGAAATGCCCGAAGACACAGTGGCAATTAGACCTGGAGTTCTTCCATGGGGTAAGAAAGATTTTATGTAAATCAAGTTAAGGACATGGGATTCATTGGGACTTACTACCAAGGGGGTGAAGCCCCATCAAAAACCAGTGTTCCGTGCTGGGCGCTGACATTTTGAATATTCACGGAATAATTATTAGTTGGGTTGCTGGCTACACACATTAATGTCAATTCGAACAAACAATACGGCCAAATATCAGTTGTGGATGTGGGTGCTATAGGTGTGGTAAATTTTGTCCTACCCATGGGCCACACAACGAATGAAAGGAACGTCAGTCGTCTTGATTTAAAGTAAACCGCTAGACAAGATACATCTTTTCACCTAAGCGCGCCTAAGTGCACCTAAGCGAGTGCGTATCTGAGCACAATGATCCCAGGTACAATTACACCTGGCCACCTCTAACACATACATCCATTTGTATCACTAAACGATTAGGTATATGCAAAATGGCACCCACAGTATGTGGAAGAAGCGGAGGCAGCATGCTTTCTGTTGTGGTACAAGGGGGTGAACCCATTCAAAACCAGTAGTCCGTTGCTGGGCGCTGAACATTGTGAATATGAACGGAAGAAAATTAGTTTGGGTGCTTGTATACACACATAATGTCAATCGATACAAAACAATTCCGCCAAAATATCAGTTGTTGGAATGTTGTGGTGCTATTGGGTGGTTAAATGATTGTCCTAGAAAATGGCCACACAACGAATGAAATGACACGTCAGTCGTCTTGATTTAAATAAAACCGACTCAATTGAATTCATCTTTTCACCTAAGCATGCTAAGCGCGCCTAAGCACCGAAGCTGAGTGAGTGATCTGAGCACCAATGATCAGGTGCACTATTATTTACACCTGGCCACCTTAATCTAACACATACATCAATTGTATCACTACCGATTAGGTGTATATGCAAAGCTGGGCACCCACGAGTATGTGGAAGAAGCGGAGAGGAGGCAGCCATTGTTCTATGTTGGTACCACGGGTGGTGAAAACCATTCACAACCAGTGTCCGTGCTGGGCGCTGCCACATTTTTGAATATTGCACGGAAATAATTATTAGTTTGGGTGTCGGAGTACACACTATAATGTCAATTCGATACAAACAATCCGCCAAAATATCAGGTGTTGGATGTGTTGGGTGCTATTGGGTGGTTAAATGTTGCCCTACCCATGGCCATACAACGAATGATGAAATGACACATCAGTTCGTCTTGATTAAATAAACCGCCTCAATGAATACATCTTTTCACCTAAGCGCCGCATTTGCATTATGAAAAGAGTATCTGAGCAGAAAACAACACTTGATCCAGGTACCTCTCTTAAATTACACCTGGCCACTCTAACACATCATTAATTTGTATCACACCGATTGTGTTATCACAGCGGCACCCACCGTAAATTTGACGCAGCGGAGCAGCCTTGCTTTCTATTGTTGTACCATGTTTGTTTTTTTCTTTGTGGTCGGCAAAACATGCAGACGTGAATTTCTAAGATACGTACCTTTGGCCTCTCTATCTATATGAACCTCTTTGGTTTTTGGTACTGCCTAATGTTCTTTGTGGTCGGCAAAGCGAGACGATGAATTTCCTAAAGATGACGTACGTTTTGCCTCTCTATATACAACCTCTTTTGTCTACTACAGGTGTAACAACGTTTCAGCGACGAAGAGCGTGCCAAAACGGACCTTATTAGCTAGAGGGCGCTAATCCATTTTTTTCACTCTTTCCGGATTTCGATACTCGTCCTATTTAGGCCCGTTGCTTGGTATACATCGATTTTACGGTAATAATGCCGATGTTGCTTTTCAATGTAAATGAGTGCGTGTGCAAGATTCAACTATTTTTTTTTCCACACAAGGGGGGGGGGGCACTTTCATCTGCCCCTCCCAATCCCTCGGTGTCCCCCACTTGATTCGGGGTCCAAGCTTTTGAGCAGGCCCGCATTGTTTGAATCCCACAACACCGTTCGAGCCCATTAATACTTTGTTCAAAATTAGTATACACCACAGAGTTGCTGGCCTGTTCCGATATGCAATGGCAACTGTTGTTTCCTTACTTTGTGTACCTTTTTGTCCCTGGTGCATAAGGTGGCAACAAGACCAAAAAGACTCCCAAAACCGTAACCAAAGCTTTTTACCATTAATTTGGCCCAACTTTGGCCAAAGTTTTTGCAATCCCTCAAACCTCCTTCTGAAAATGCAAATGTTTATTCTATTTTTTTTTTTCCGATATTTTAAGGCAGTGGAGCAACTCCAAGCAATATTCCAGCCAGGGGATGAATGTCCCTGTGGGTACGGCACTGACTTCTTTTTTCCGGGGGTTGGGGGAAGGGAGAGGCCAGAGTGAAATTTGGGGAACAATTTTTGAGAATTTTGAGATTTTTATAACAATTGTTGCCCAAATTCGCTGAATTTCTTCTGGCCCAATATTTTTCAATCACTTAGTGATATATATTTAAGTATAATGATACACAAGCAGATTTTGCACTTAAATATCCGATTACGTAAACATTAAATAATTATTGGCCAAATTGGACACAATTATATTACCCGAACCGTCCATTTTCTCCCTATTTTTTTACTCAACCTTTGTGCGAGGAGTTTCTATATTAAACAGTTTAATTTATTTGTTTTGTTGTGCTTATTACTTGTACTGATAGGCCGGAATTCCCGGGTGCTCGAGTACCTCTTCATTCAAGATGGGTGTATTGCGCAGAGATTGCTTCAACCGGTGCATCTGCAAGAAGAGGCAAACTAGTACTTGGGGGAGATCAAATCGCCTGTGGTGGTATAATTTTGTATTACCGAAGACCAAAAGGGATATATTTTTTCGTCTTATTTTAAATAGTTTCTTCAACTAGCGTGTGAGTCAAAAAAACCCTACATCATAATAAAAAAATATTAAAAAGAGTTAAGAATTATTTTTGCTCAAATGTTTGCTTGGTTATAAAGAGGGATAAACAGGTTTTCAAAACTTTATTTGTTGTCCTTTGGACTTTGGAGAAGAGTTATGCCTATTTTCCGAGAGACTTAAAATCCGTTTGGCCGATTTTGAGCCAAACAAGATGCATCGTTTACACAGATAACATGGTCTCCAGCAGTAATTTGAGTAAAAACATTTAACACAATATGTTTAAGCAATGGAAGGTGGGAGAATAATTAAGGATTTATAAAAATAATATCCCAGAGATTACAAACGAAATGCTGATGAAAAATTGTTCATTTTCTCAAATAAACACGTCAAGATAGCTGGCGTAAGACATGTAAGACCACAGTTTACTATGTTCATGCAGCAGATTACGTGTTTTACCTACAAACGAAATTGGAGCCAAGTGAACCAGTTACCATAAAAGGTTTTTGTGATGCCTCTTGAAAAAACAGGGCGATATTGAATTTTAAGTTTAAATTCCAGTTTTTTTACAAAAAAGTCAGCTTTAGTTCTTCTCCCGCATTACTGGACGGTAAGTTTACTGTATTTTTGCAAATAATTACCTTAGAGAGAGAAAACAAATATCTCTGAGCGTTTCATTATGTTCATGACTGAGACATTTGATAGGAGTATTTCAATAACTGACTTCTTATGATTTTTGACCAATTTCATCCAAAAATATTTTTGATTGATATTTTAATATTATTTACATAATAGACCATTTTATTTCAAACTGATTTTTTTCCTCTGTAGAACCCGATACATCTGAAACTGATGTGTGAATTGTCTTTGCTATACTATTATGGTATAATTCGTTTCGTCTCTCCGCATTTCTGGGCTACAATCGCCAAACAGAATTTTTAGGTCTCTCCGCAAATTGACATGTTTCTGAACCCCCAAAGTCTCAAAGACACAAATAAAAATCTTCTGATAGCCTGTTTATACCTGTTAACAACCAAAGCAAACATTCCAAAGCAAAAATAACTTTTTAACTTTGAAGAACAAATCTTTTCCTTAATGTAGGGTTTTATTGACTCACCTGTATATATAATTCGCGCCTTCAAATATAGAAAATAAATGCTGACCAAATTAATACAAAAAATTTTTTGCAAAATTTGCGCAATTTTTTTTTTTTACCTGGCTTTTGCGTTGGCGGAAGAGATCTCGCACTGGTTTTTGACACACTTGGCTGGTGGGCGGAAGAGTTCTAGCACTGTTGACATTGTTGTGGGTACAAATATCAAATGAAAGTGTGTTTTGATCACCTGAAATCCCCTGAATTTGCCCGGAAAAGTTGTTATACTACCAGTTCACTTAGTTCACTAAGTCTTTGATTTTCGTGGGACAATTTTGTTGCAAGAAATCAAATATTCATAAATCAGCGAAAACACGGTCAAAATCCATCCCATCAAATTTTATATCGAACGGTTACACATAAGCCTTGACTAAAGGCTAGGCCTGCTCACAAATATTTAAGCCGAGCTTTTTGGACCCATCTCGCCGCCATTGAAACTAAAAAAAGCTCAAACATACCTTGTATGACGTCACAGTAACGTCAAACATGACGTCATGCAAAAATGCAAAAAAATCTTTAAAAATCGCAAATTCATGGTTTTTCGCCATTTTTTTCAAGCAAAAGTTGGATTTTTGGGCCATAATGTGTGTCAAAGTATGCGCCACATGCTCTTACTACAAATGAATCAAATAATAAGATAAAACCTAGTGTAACTGTATCCTTAGCACAAAACACGGGATTCCTGCTGTTCCGTGTAATTTCAATGGGGAATAGCTTTTCTTCGCACGCGTAATTAATCAGTAATAGTAATCAGAAGTTTATTTTCCATTAAAAAAACACGAAAGTAATACAGCAAAATGCAAATGACAAAAGCACAGAATTAATGGAGGAGTAGACTGAAAGGCCAATAAGGCCAGAAAAAGACTACACATGAATGGACCAAAAGAAAAAAAGACGACACACTAACAAGACAAGACAAGGACGGGTTCAAAAATCGAAAAAAAAAAACAGGAGTCTGTAATGCAAATAAATTAAGAACATTGTTACAAAGATATTTTACTGGTACTTCTGGATAAGGGACCGTTTAAGTGTATTACGAAATTGTTTAACAGTTTTTGATTCCTTCAACGATTTTGGAAGTGAGTTCCAAAGAATGGGGCCGCTGGATCGAATTCCATGGTCTGAAAAAGATTTTTTATTGTTTGTTATATTTAGGTCATTGGCATGTCTTGTTGGATAGTCGTGAATATCGGAACGTTTTGTAAAATAATTCTGAAAGCCCACAGGAAGCTCATTTATAGAATATTTAAACATGAATAGACCTAGCTCTAACGTATACATATCATTAATTGTGAGAATATTGCTATTTGCAAATAGTGGTCCAGTATGACTTCTATAGTTACTCCTTGACATAGTTCTTATTGCCCACTTCTGAAGCTTAACTAATTTATCAATATACAATTAACATGTGTTTCCCCATACAAGAATACCATAACTGATATAAGGTAGGATTAAAGTGCAATAAAGTGTATGTAGAATACGGATCGGGATAGAAAATTTCAGTTTTTTCATGACACCAATATTGCGAGAAATAGTTTTAGACATGCAGTCAATATGGTTTTTCCATGTTAGGCACTCATCAATTAACACGCCGAGAAATTTAGTACATTTTACTCTTTCAAGAATGGTATCATTCAAAACAACATTTAGATCATCACGTACTCTAGACGAAGTCATGTGAGGTGTACCTAAAATCGTATAATTGATTTCTTGCATTTAATGATAAATTTATTTGCCTTGAACCAATTGCTGACCTCACTTAATTCACTGTTTACGATATCGATATTGTTATTGATATCTTTATGCGAATAAGTAATAGTGGTGTCATCGGCAAACAAAAGGAAATCAAGAACATTTGATGTATAAGTAATGTCATTTACATATAGTATGAACAATAATGGGCCCAATATAGATCCCTGTGGTACACCACAAATAATTTCTTTCATGTAAGATTTACAATCGTTATAAAATACATATTGTGTTCTATTATTAAGATAGCTTTTAAACCAATTAAGTACTGTACCACGAAATCCATAATTCTCGAGTTTGTGTAACAATATATTATGATCAATAGTGTCAAATGCTTTTGACAAGTCTAAAAATATTGCAACTGTCGACTTATTGTGTTCTACAGCACGGTAAATTTTATCTACCAATTGAGCAATAGCCATATAAGTTGAATGTTTAGGTCGAAAGCCAAATTGTTTTTCATTTAGGATTTTGTGGTTTTCAATATAATCGACACATCTATCAAATACAAGTCGTTCAAGAATTTTTGAAAAACAGGGTAGAAGTGAGACTGGTCGTTAATTTGAGAATACGTCGGGATCAGATTTTTTTATAGATTGGAATAACTTTAGCTATTTTTGTTTTTTCCGGAACAGAATTCCAGTTAACAGTGATAAGTTAAAAATATTTGTTAATGGTTTAGCAATTTCATAGCCCACCTCTTTTATTATCAAGTTTCCAATATTATCCATTAAAACCAGCACTTTCTTGGTTAAGCTTCCAATTATCTTTATAATATCCAAGTCAAACAATCCGGTTCATATACATTTACTAGAAGGCATCATATCAGGGAGGTATTCATAATAGTTTTTACCATTGTTTTGAATGGCTGAAACAAGATTGGGACCAACATTAACAAAAAAGTCGTTAAATTGATTTGCTATGTTTTGAGAGTCAGATATAATGTTGCCTCTATCATCTTTGAATTTGCACTGCGGTGAACGTTTTTTACCTTTACCAATGATACAGTTAATTTCTTACCATGTTTCTCTCATGTTGTTTTTAGACTTTTCAAATTTCGTAAAGTAGTACATTCTCCTTGATTTACGTATTAGCGTGTTTAATTTATTTCTATAAGTCTTAAATTTTTGAAGTTTCCCCTCAGTTGGATTTTTAATATAATGTTTATACAATTTGTTTTTCTTATTTAGGCTCTTAAGTAAACCTTTGGTGATCCATGGTGAGATCGGATCTTTTTTCCTATTGACCCTGCATTTTTTAAGCGGGATGCATTCATCATATAAAACGTTAAATGTGTCTACGAATTTATAATAGTCATTATTTACATCAACGTTGTTAAGAATTTCGTTCCATTTGACCTTTGACAATCTTTGTTTAAACTTGCTGATATTGTCATTACAGTGGTTTCTTTTATAAATGAAATTTTGATTACTGCTCTTTTGATAAGCGACATCGACATCAATTGTTAAAACAGTCGGAAAGTGATCACTCACATCGGTTACAATAATGGAGGATTGAATTATATATTCATTATTTGTAAGAATGTTGTCGATAATTGTTGCTGAAGTAGCAGTGATCCTTGTGGGTTTGTAAATAGTGGGTGTAATTGAGTAAGAATAAATAAAGTCCAGATAATCATTAATGGATCTTTCCGTGTCAGCCTTCAGCAAGTCGATATTAAAATCACCCATGATATAAAAAAGTTTCTTTTTCAGAATTCAGTGTTCTATAAATTGGATCAATATCAGCCACGAAATTATCAATTGATGTGTGGGATCTATATACCACCCCCACAATAACAGTCTTTCTGTTACATTCAATTTCTATGAAACAAGATTCGAAACTTGAATTAGCCTGGCATAAATCGGTTCTTAATTTATATTTGATTTTTTCAGAAATGTATAAGCACACCCCACCCTTTTCCCGACCAATTCTGTTCATGTGTTCCAAATTATAACCATCAATATTGAAGATATTATTGGGCTTGTCCTTTAGGTGCGATTCCAAAATGCCTATTATTGAGAATTCATGATCTAAGGATTTTATGCATTCTTTAAGACGATCAAAATTTTTTGATAAACTTCTGATATTAATATTGAGTAGATTCAATTTACCGCAACTAGCTTTTGTGTCTAAACAGAATTGTTCGGGAGTCAAATAAGAACATTATGTATAGAGTCATCATTGTTTATATCAATGTAAGCTTTCCCAAATGAGTTGGATTCAAATTTTAGTGGATTCAAGATCATTTCATCATATTTTGATATATCAATATCAGTTATATTAAATTCTGGAGATTCATTTAGTGCATCCACTGCAGTTTCAAGATCATTGTTTAATGTTGTTTGTCCATCATTGCAGCAATTGTTGCAAACCCATTCCTTAGCTTTAAGACTTTTTAATTCTTTAGGTCTCATTTTAATACACTTCTTATGGATAAATCTATTACATTTAAAACAATATATATCTTTATGACACTGTTTTACGATTTTTGAGCAAACCAGGCATATTTCACGAACTTTGAGCGACATTAAAACAACATAAATACAAACATGCAAATATCAAACAGAAATCATATATAAAAATCTTAAAAAGTTACAACACAAAGTTTCTTTCTGAGAGTCTTAGCCTCAGGTGTGTTAATCGTCACATGGTCAGTCAAAAGTACAATTTTGGCCACCATTGAAAACAAAGCAAATATATATCAAATAGTATAAACTATATACATTACAAGTACAATGTCAGCATTGTTTTGTGTAATAGGCATGACAAGTAATTGGACCATTCTTAGGTCACGTTTTTGACCTAAAAACGGTAAATTTTGATTTTCAACACAACGCTGTTTTGCCAATATAATCAATCTGTTATTACTTTTGGTATAATGAGTAACCTTTACTCCAAACCTATACAAAAATAAAATTTCTACTTTCGCCAGATTGGTTATTTTGTCACTAGGGGCAAATAAAGTTCAAACTTCAACGGTAAAATTCTGTGATTATTAAGTACTCACATTCTTATATTTATTTCACAGACCAGACTTTGGTACTTCGTCACCACCACACGTTGGTAGCCAACCAGTCAACAAGCAAACTTTATTGGTATTACAAGTACGGCACGTGTGTGACATTGGTGGTTACGTGTGCGACATCTCCATTGTCTTATAACACAAAACTGGTGACGACTGTTAATGTCCACAAAAAATGAAGTTTTAATAAAATCCTGTGTATTTCCATATTCTCAACTATTTCAAACACTTTCATCACAATACCATCATTGCAAAGAGCAATGTTACTCCTAGTATGCAGATTTTCCTATGTTGAAATAGTGCAAGTCTGCTAAATTTGGCAACTTCACTGATCATATTAGTATTTTTAACTGATAATAAATAACTAAATAAATAACTAAACTGATAATACAAATACTAAATAACTAAACTGATAATACAAGTTAACACTGCTACCATCTTCAATATGACCAGGAATTTATATCTTTCAAGTACTAAAATGGTGAGCGCTGGTCACGTGTGTGACAGTAATTAACACATCAATAACTTTTGAAAGAAGAAAGATCTAAACCATTTTTGGTATAACGTTAGGTACATATAAACTGGCTTTTGACATGAAATATGAACATTACCGAGACAGTAGGTTTCTAGTAATAAAAACTTCTGTCTTTTTGGTCACGTGTTCTTTGTTAACTACTTGTCTGATTCCTATAAATGTGTAATTTTTCAACATATATATAAGTCCACGCAACACTTTAGGCAATATTTCGAACAAAAATTAATAGCTATTCAGTATAAAACTAAAGAAGCAAAAATGGTGTAATAATCTCACTTTTTTTATCCCAAAATATTAACACAATCATTTATGCAATTGAGGGTGTTTGAGTTGTTTCAGTGCGCGATTATGTAACGCCGCGTCATAACCGTAGGTCCGATTTTGTTCAAAATGGTCTTAAATCGAGCGCAAGGCTTCAAAGAAAAAAGTCGTGTAGTTTCGGCGTGAAAAAGACAAATAGGTGAGATACGACAAAAATGTCGAGGGGGGCGGATTCCGCCCCCCCCCCGGGCCTTTTAGGGTTAAATCTAAATGACCTTTATTAGAAAGTACACTATTTTGCAGAGGGGTTAATCTACTAACCCCGACGGATTTTGAAGTTAGTTTATTCCAAAATTATCATGATATTACTAAGATGTATTGAACTAAGGTTTGAGAAGAGATTTTGTAATGTAACTGAGACAGAGATTGCAATAGTAAATGCACGTAGCAGCTCCCCAAATTACCATTTGGAAATCTCCAATGCCCAAATCGAGCAAGTCGTGTCCCACCCCTGTAAATAGTCTAAAGGTAATATATTTGGTCATATCGATTGTATTCAGTCATTAATATGCCATCGTTATCAAAAAATGAGTCACATTGAAATCTTCTTCATAATTATTGGTCAAATCACCGATTGTTATTGTTTATATTTCGAGCAATATGTCACAAATGTATGTATCTGAAAACATCTCAAATATATTATTATCTCAGCCTCGGTCGCAATGCTGGTAAAATGCATGTCGATGTCCGAAACCAATCTCTTATAGCTTGCGCCTGCTGGCGCGAGCAATAAAATTAAAATAACCAAGAAATTAGGAGCAGGGCAAAACATCATTTTCAAATTCGGAACAAAGGGAACACAAATTAGCACGGACTTGTTTCCACAAAATATAACAATAAGTTAAGTTTTAAAGGTCCAATCTTCCTATATTGACACAAATGATGACATTTTTAATATGTCGTATTTTTGGTATGGCATTGTGTGCCGTCTAACTTTCCCATTGATTTATACAGTAGCGGGATGAAGGTATGGCGAAAGCAAAGTGACCGCTATCAGCTTATCAACTGAATTTTATATTATATGTAAACAATTAAACCAAAAATAACATTCAATTACTAGCTTTGATTAGTTATTTTTTCTTACTGACACCCCGTTGGTAACCAAGGTGGAGGATTTCTAGGGACCTGTACTAATTATCTCATTAACGGGGCGATGAATTTAAATCTTTTTTCACGAAGAGTATCCAAAAGTTGGACAAATACAAGGAATATGAGTCGGAAAAATATATTGTAAGCCGTAAAATTGGCAAAATTCAATTTGCGGGTCCCTAGGAACCCCTTGTCCATGTTAATGACAAAAACATAATACATAATGATAAATAAGACGCTTTCACTAAAATAGATGATTCAAAACAAATTCCGAGACAAACTATTTGTTTCGGCAATACAGGTTGCTGGAGAAGACTTAACAGGCGCATCTTCCCAGCAAGTCTCAGATGCCTTGAAACGGGCACCATCACCAATCCACTTGGTTGTATTGAGGGTTGAGGAAAGGTCAGGACAAAGAAGGCCTCACGTAATCACACTCACTAAGTCACCAGGGGAACCACTTGGTATTTGGTTAATTGAACGTCGACAACAAGAAAACCCACTTGGTACCGGAGTAGCTGACGGAAGGTAAGATAAAAATATCTCGTACAACATCCAACTTAGAAAACATTTCATAGTTGCCGTTTCCGTAACCTGATTAGGGCTTATCTGATCACCTTCCCTGATCACTATGAATTCAACAACCTTGACGGAATTAAGCTTTAAAGGTTGTTGAATTCATAGTGGTCAGGGAAGGTGGTCAAATGAACCTGGTCAGGTCACAGAAACACCGTTTCATAGTCCATAATCCTCGTCTGATGAGCGAAAATTTCTTTATCTTACCAGAGACCACTTTACTCTAGGTACATATTTATGCAGTCAGTTAGTTCACGACTAGGGCATTTCCAGCATCGGTCTGTACCCAAATAGTCGATAGTGCTCAACCACTAAAGTAGTAGGGGCGTAATATTTTTTACGACTTCTTGGCCTGGATGTCAAATTTAAAAGGTCATGAAGCAATTTATTCCTATATCACGGTTTTTGAGACTCCTAGCTACACCCACATGTGCAGAGTCAAAGAATCCAATAAAGTCATTAATAACAACATTAGATCATTTGGTTGTGGCAGCCATTTTGAATTCCAAAATGGCCGCCAATGAAAGCCGTTTTTGCCTATTTCGTGGTCTCTGAGACTCGTAGAGACACGATTTCGGTCTACGCCCATGTTTTAAGGATCAATGAATTCAGTAAAAACTTTAATAATAGCACTGAATAATTTAGTTGTGGCACCAATCGGGAATTTCAAAATGACAGCGATGAAAGCCATTTTGCCCCTATCTTTAGTGTCTTTATCTATTTTTTTTAGAGTCAGGTAATGTAATCAGAATATTAATAACAAGATTATATATGATTGTGGCAGCCATCGTGCAATTAAAAACGGGCCTCCCCCCATAACTGTTCTAATATAGATCCGAGAGGCACACTGAAATGGTATCTCTGAAAACACTTGTGATGCACTGGAATCGGATGTCGGACTTTGTTGGTTTCAAGTGTGTTGCCTACAGGCTTGCTGTCCGTTGATTAAGCCGGCTTTGGTAGCCAGTTGCATTATGAGACAATATTGCAATTCCATTGAGGCAAATTTGTATTCCGCAATTGTCCAGTTGACTGCGCCAGCTAGCTCAAACCAAAGCAAGAAATCAGTAGCAGACAGGGCGATAGTTCCTCGAACCGTCAAAGGTGGGGACATCATGGGTGTCCCCGATTTCATCACAATTATAATAGTGCGTAAAAAGTATCAGCACTTGCTTTTAATTTTGAATCTTTAAATCGATAGAAGAGGCAAAAAGAGGTTCCTTGTGAGCAGGAGCGATATCATAGGGGGCATTATTTGAAGGATTCGATTTACCCCGCCCCCCCCCACCCACTTTGACATCCAGGCTACATCAATGCTAGGTTAGTAGTAACTCATCAAATTGGGATCACTTTCCAATTGGGGCCAATTTACACAGGGGTCAATTTTAAAATGCTCCAATAATTTGAAAGTATGCCATATTGTCGTCTAGTCGTAGATTCCCTGTAGTGAGGGGTAATTCGAAGGTACTATCCCTAGCTATCCTAACGGCCGCAGCCGATATGCTGTTCACCATGTAGCGCAAATGTCCGTTTGTCATTATGGTTGGGGATAGATGGATCCTGCTGGATGTCTCGATCATCACATAATGTAGTTAAAGGGGCGCCGACCCCTGTTTGGGCATGTAACTTCCACCATGTGACTCTGAGACTAAACTTGGTCCTCGCCGATGACAGTGACCGGCAAATCGTGCACGGCGTTGGGCACAAAGATGAAATGGGAGGGATATCTCCATATATCTGTGTTTTGGTCTTGTGCTCGCGCCATGATATGTTTTGGTACTCGCCTAAGAAGCTTGGTGTAGTGCCATCCAGTCTATCCCTGTAGCTCTTGCTCATGTTCCAGGTCTCAGTCCATGATACATGATACTCTCTACACAGGCTCGAAGAATTTCAGCTTGGTTGAATTGGAGATACCAGATTGCATAAGTGGTGTAGTTTAGTGCCGGCATTCCAGCTTTTCCTTGCGTGACAGAAGTCTTTCTTGCGTCGTCAACATAGGACCCTAGATACTTGCAGTCCGACCTCTTTGAGTTGGCTACCATCTGCTATGCAGATAGGTTGATGAGCGTCTTCCTCATGACAGTCATATATTCAGTCTCTTGGCATTTAGATATAGGCCGACTTTGTCTCAGCATTCTCAAGTGATGTTAGTCGATCTTGTGCACCACATCTCAGATCAGCTGTAGAGCTAGATCATCTGCGTAGTCAGGTCTTGAGTATGCTGACCCATGTGACTCTGGAACGCTTGTTTGATGGTGACGCTTGTCGTTCATGATGCAAACTCTGTCTGAGGATGTAATCAACACGACTACACATAGATAGGAGCAAGATTAGCTCCTTGGAGGGGGGATTCCAATAATTGTTAGGAACTCCTTTGTGGGCCCATCCTTGGTCTGCACAAAGCTATATGGATTATCATACATGATGCCATTGCCTTGACTTCTCATCTGGACACCGTAGTTGGCGAGATTATGCAGCATTACATCCCTCTTAACACTGTCAAAAGCCGTGGAAAAATCTACAAACAATTGAAGCTTGTCTCTTGGAAATTCTCAACTCTTCTATATCTTTCTGAGCGCCATTATCTGAGGTAGTGTTGCACTCTGCCTTGCGAAAACCGTCGGGTTCCGTCTGAGAATGGGAATCTAGTGAGGAGTGATGCTGTTGAGGCAGCATGGAGTTGTAGATCTTAAGGCCAGTGTGACAGTGTAATTCCTCTGTAGTTTTTTTGGGGTTGTGGGAGGTCGCCTTCTTTGGGTAGAGGGAATGATGAATGAAGGTTGAAAAGGCATCTGGTTGTCCCATATAGGTGTTTATTACAAAATTCCTCAACAGTTTATCATGAATAAGTGGATTCTTCCAACTACTGCCGGAATGTTGTCGGAACCAGTGTCTTGGTGTCTTCAGTTTCTTCAGGCATCTGAAGCTCCCCCATAGTGAAAGGTCCAGTCTGAATGGGGAGGGTTTCTGTCTATCTTTGATTGAAGAAAGGTTCATCAGGTTAGTGTTATTCTGAACTGGCATGCGAAGTAGAGAACTAAAGTGCTGAACCATTGTGTCAATCGCTCTTCCATTGTTTCACCTTTGATTCTTATAGGTGGGGAGCCTCCTATCCACCCTGCACCCTCTCCACCAATTACACATCTGGGAAATTTATAACAAAGGCGGGACCGCGATCGCGATCACTATATTCAGAGACGTAATTGATCAATTAGTCGGTTTTAATGTATTATTTATGTATACAGTGAGTATCAAAAAAAAAAACGCAACAGGATTTGTTTTCAATTTTGTGAAAATATGATTAAGTTTACAGCAAAAGAAATAATACCACCTTTAAGCTACACTTCTCCTCTTTCCAATGATATGTTACTCGCCCATACACGGTCATGGATGGATGAGAATATGCCCTCTTTTGACAGCAAGTCAATTTGGGTTTTGGACCAAGTTTTGGACATTGAAATAATCTTGTAGAAATTAAATAAACATATTGGAATTTGCAGTAAATAATCTCAACTTACCATTATATTCTTCTTTCTTCATGAAATTACACTCCATGTCCCTCAACATGGCCTCCATCTCTCTCTACACACATAGGTGAGCACGCGTCTCCATTTCGCTAACCGCTCTGCGAATCATTTGTCTCTGGGGTCGTAATGCATCAAACTCATTGATTATCCTCAGACGAAGCGATGCAAGGTCAGGTGGCGGGGTGGTAAAAAAAAATCGCAAGCAGTCAGATCCGGTGATCGTGGTGGCCATTCCACATTATGATGCAGTGCACACACGGTGTCCAAAGAACTCCGCCAACCTGTTCCTAACAGCTATCAGTCGATATGGTGGTGCACCATCCTGAGCCTACCATAAACGTCTAAAGACACCTCTCTCTTGAACTGGAAAGTTTGCCATTAGTTCCGGAATCACATGCTGATTCAAGATTTCCAGGTAGCCAATTCCGTTCATGTTGTTCTCGAAAAAGAATGGCCCCAATAACAAACTATTCCCACAAATGCCACCCCAAAGATTCAGCTTCTCTCAACTGAAGTTCACATCAAAATTGAATTCTGAAGGATGACCTTTTGGATCATACTCCCGAAATTAAATGTCGTCACCTTCACATTCATCCAAAAACTACACTCATCGCCAATGACAAGATTGGTGAGGAACCGGTCATTTCCTTGACATTGGTCAATGAACCATTGACAAAAGTCTTGTCGTCGTGGCAAGTCCGCGGGCAGAAGTTTGTGCCGAATTTTCATTTGATATGGATGCCATCTGAGATCAAGTCTGGTGATACGATTAAATGTTGCAGATGGAATTCCTAGACCATTTCTTCTGGCACTAACATTTCGTGGATTCTGCTGTAGGAGATGTCTAAGTGCCACAATGTTCTCATCAGAACGTCCTGTTCGTGGCCTTCCAGGGTTTCCTCTTTTGCGATTAAATCTGCTTCCGTAGCCTTGTACTTCCTAATAACAATTTCACATATCGTGCTTCTGGGTGGAGGGGCGCGTTCATGAAATTGTGCTCGAAATTCCTGCCTCTTGCACTGACGTTGAATTTTGGGTGCGAGCATTGCAAGTTACCCACAAAGAACCTTTTGCTCTGTAGTCAATTGAGGCCATCTTGACACTGCTGAAAATAATAAGCTGCTATCTACAACTACACTTGCTTTTTGCTGGGCTAGAACCTTGACAAGCAAATACATGCAAAAAATTCAAAGAATTATGTACTTACTCACCTGACTGAACATTTGAAAAGAGAGGAGATGGAGATTTGAAGAGGAATCAAACAGCATTTCACTTATTAAAACTTGGCCCAATCCTATTTTCAACCATTGTCGAAAAACCTTTATTATTTAAAACGTCCCCATCCATGAACGTGTATGGGTGATACCTATCATTGTCAAAGAGGACAAGTGTTGGCTTGTTAAAGGTGGTATACTCACCCTGGCGTAAACCCAATAAAATTGTCAAAACTTGAGCACACCGTGGCGTTTTTTTTAATCATAAATTAAATTGAGTGTTGTGTAATTTTTGCATAATGGGGGATATTAGGCTGTGCTTAGTTGTAGATATCAATGCTTTGGAGAGGATGTTATGTGTAGGATAGCATGTGGTTTGGAAAATTTTTTAAAGGAGAGAATTGCTGCAAATCCGGTTCAAATTGTGAAAAAATTAGATTTTTTTCTTAATATCCCCTGAAATTTGTTTCCTTTCTAATCCTAAAAACGCAGTTCCTTTGAGGATGCAAGCTTGAGGTTGCAAATCCAGCCTATGATTTTAAGAAAAAAAACCTGCCTCCAAAAACCAACGAAAAAAACTCCCTCCAAACTCCCCCCCCCCCCTCCGACGTCCTAAATCTGGGTCCCTAACACGCTTTGCTACTGCACCAGAGCGGGGTTCGCTTTCCTCTTAACCGGGCTTACCTTTATGCCAGTTGAGCTTCCTGTGTGATTGCTTTAAGGGCAGTGTCAACCCTGGTGCTTTTTGTTTTACCATTTCTGATTTTTGCACCATTTTAAACATCAAACTGTGTTCTATAGTTACCAACAAGGTTATCCACTGCAGACAATCCTGAGCTGTAATTTTTTTTTTGGCCGATTTAAAACAGCTATTTGACCATTTAAAAGTCACAAAAACCGCTTAGTCTAAACGGCGGGAATTTAAGCAAGGCGCACCATCGCGTCGCGCGGTGAATTTTTGGCTGCGTAATGAAGCTTGCGCGTGTTTTTAATGTACTTTTGCGCGAACGCACTTGGAAAAACGAAAATAATATTTAAAATGTACAAAAGCGCTGATTTAGAACAGATGAAATTTCAATTTCTTCTAATTTTCCTGAGTTACAGACACAATATGTTTGATTCAATAGTGCATAAAGATGTATTTTCTCACTTGCACAAACATACGCCACTTTTGAAGTTCAAAGATCAAGTTTATTTGAGAAGAGACAGTCTTGAAATGGCGTGAAAAGTCACTTTTTTTAACTAAAACACGATTTTCCTCATGTTCAATTTTCGAAACTTTGGGCAATTTTTCAGACCAGATACTCCAAAAATACCGAAGGTAAAAGGTAGGTTTTAACTTTCCTACGATAGCAATCGGTCTTCTCTAGGGACGGTTTCTCAATTTTTCATTTTTCGATTTTTAACTAAAGATATTCTCCAAAATATACTCAAATTTTGGAAAAGAAAAGTAAAAATCACACTTTTTTATTATTTTTCCTTATATTTCGAAAAGTAAGCTCTATTTTTAAAAAATGAAAAAACCGTCCCTAGACAAATTTGTCTTGTTTCTAAAAAATAACATAAGAAATCATGAAAATTCTAATTGTTTTGGTTATGCTGTCTGAAAATTTTGGGGCAAAATCATGTTTTTTTAGTATTTTTCTCAAAATACGGAAAGTTTTACATTAATCTGATGCCATCATCGGGTTCATCGTCCAATTTTCTTTCTAGAAATGTATACTTTTACACACAATAATCAAATATTTGCAAAGTTACAAACCAAAATAGATACTCGGAAGCTCAAGGTTTACACTGCCCTTAAAGCAATAACAGCATATTTTGTGAAAAGCGCCCCCACTTTTCAAAATTTGATATTTTGGCACAGTTACTTTGGTAATTTTCTAGGACACTGCACCTGCGAACGAGACTAACAAATGCGTATTTATCATAAAATAAGCGATTTTGTAATTAAAATTGGGATCCCAGATTGTATTTAACGGCAGAGCTGGAAATACTAAGTTTATGTCTGTCCATGATGAAATAGTGCCACCTCAAGAAAATGACCTCTAACTTGACTTGCCTGAACCAATAAAACAACTAATGGATAAACGTAGACACGTACATGGCGCTTTTCCCCGGCTATTTCATATTGGAAGGCCGTTTCCAACAGCCGTTGAATTATTATCGGAGATCTCTGATAATATGCACATTACCTTCTATAATTGATACACAAATTTTAATAGAAAGGGCAACTTTAAGTCAATTTCAAACAGAAGTGATTTAAACATTTTTGAAAGTAAGAAACTTAAGTAAATACTAAGAGGGTGGATGGGGAAATCGTTGGTGACGACGGTAAAGAGGAGGCGCAATTTAAAGCAATGACAATTGACCCACTGTCTACATACGTGTTTAAGATTTTTACATTTTCGTATTGATTTTATTTCCAGAAATGAATCAGTCTGGACCGTAACACCGGTAGGTAATTTTTTTTAAACCTTTTTATTTGTCCGTCCGTCCTTCCGTTCTTCCGTTCGTTCGTCCGTCCACCCGTTAATCCATCCGTCCGTCCGTCCATCCGTCCATCCATCATCCATCCATCCATCAATCCATCCATCCATCCATCCATCCATCCATCGCGTATAGGCTTGTATACGAGCGATGTCGAAAACCGGACAAGAGAGAAATATTTGACTAGCGCCCTCTAAATTGATTCGGTGGCCTTTGGCACGCACTTTGTGTGAAGTTGTTATCGTCACGCGTTCAAATAGAGCTCAGAAATACCATGTCCTTAATGATTTACAAACAAGCTTTCTCAGTCAGTCCTGAGGTCACAGTGACACAATTGATAACCGTAGAAATTGTTGTACGAGGTCAGAAGGCATGGATTCGCACAAACACAAAAGACGCGCGTCCTTACTCTTTGTTTGATTCCCTACACAGGTCTGTAGTGCAAATCAGTGATGTTTTTCGCCATTAAAGTATAGGGGAATTCATGTTCAAACTGGCAATCTATGAACTAACCGTGGTCTTCGCTTTCTCCAAACAGATACAGCTTCACGTGCACAGACTTTTTTACAGATAAGATGTCCCTTTATGATTTGGTAAACTTTAAAATGATGTGGGGCTCCTGAATTTGTCAAGACCACGCATTATTTAAACACGATTTTTTTCACTTTTCATCCTTGTTTTTCAACCCCAAAAAATCATTATAATTAAAATTATACCATCTGAGGTATGAAGTAGACTTTTAGCAACATTTCTGCAATATTTGTAAAATGAAACAACGTATTTACGAGCCCCAAAAACGAAGTTGTTTCAAACGTTTTCTACCAACTGGAGAGGTCAGCGCTGCACCACTGTTTTCATGTGAAAAAGAAAATAAAGCATGCCAGCGTGACCTGCTGTCTCACTGTTCTTTTCTGGAATTCAATGAAATGTTAAATAACTGGAGAGCTACTAGCCCTTTCTTGCGCAGTGTACTATGCAGATGGCTGATATACTGGCTTTTGTGAGCAATAACTATTGATAATAATTGAAGTGTCATGTTTGCTGTATACGTGTTTTATTGTGAGATGTACTGGTTACATCAACCTCTTTTGTCCATGGTCAACTTGTCACTCGATGAATTGGTATATAATAGATTAAATTGTCTCTCAGTTCGGAACTATCATGTGAATACGCATTTTCATTTACAGTCAGCATTCAGCCATGTGGAAAGTCGATGCTTTTCTAACACTAAATAAAATAGATGGAGTTTCAATTCGACCAACGTGACAAAACATTTCGTCAAAGAAAATTATCAATTTATCATGGAGATCATATAAATTATGAAAAAAACATAATAAATGAAATTAATATAGAGATAAACACGAGAAAAAATTGGCACACAGAATTCTGAAAAACACCACCTGATTTAAAATAGATTTTTAAAAACGTGGGCCAACCTGCCTTAATAAAGTGACATAATAAAGCATTAATATATTAATCTTGAGGTAGAATAATAAAATTCATCTTTGTCCGGTCAAGCGAATGGAAACAAAACACAATTTATCACTTTAATGTTGGTCGCGTATGGCAATGGCG
Organism: Ophioderma brevispina; assembly: GCA_023653785.1. Taxonomy (NCBI): domain Eukaryota; kingdom Metazoa; phylum Echinodermata; class Ophiuroidea; order Amphilepidida; family Ophiodermatidae; genus Ophioderma; species Ophioderma brevispina. The sequence continues at coordinate 127,397 of JAMKCH010027212.1, read as the reverse complement.
GTGAAGGCGTGAATCATACTCCATTCGCCAGGGACGAGCTATGGGGATTGACCAAAGACATGGATTGTATCTGGTTGCTTTGAAAATGACACGTAAATCAAGGAAGGGTATTACCTAAACATAAAGGTGTTGTACAAATTAAAATGTTAAATGTGTTGCGTTTGTTTCATCAAGGGGGCGCCTCTATGCTCTATGGTTTCAATATTAAATTTTACCTGAAATTACGTCAAACGCAACAATTTTCTGATTAGAAAAGCCGGTCCCTTGCCATTTCGATAAAAAATGAAAGCTTGAACTTAAATTTGCACAAAATGGTCTTAATGTTTTTGACAGATTCTTTGTATGGTCAAACGAATGGTTAAAGGGCTAGTACCTTTGAAGAAAATAAATTATATCTCAATCCATCACTGAGGGAAATCGTCAAATTTAGTATGAACATATCCGTAAAATACGCAGATTTCTGCTCGCCATCTTCCTTCACACCGGCAAGCTATAATGGGAAGAGTTTGGGTAAGGGCTGAGTTGACACATGCTACAATCGCGATTGCATCGACATAGTGTGCACTGAGGTAGTAACGCTGCAGACTAACGACGTATGTGGACGAAGCCAACAACGGCGACTCTTTTGTAGAAAAGTTAGACAAAGAAAAGGGGGAAATTCTCCCAAAGGACCCTAGTAGTCCCGGTGGCACGTGTGAGATTCTCATTCGCTGAAAACGCACCACGTAATAGGATTCGTTGCCGCAGCAAGCGGTCCAAACAAATCACAAGGAATACAAATATTTTATTATACAACATGTGCTTTGCCTGGCCCTGTGATATGTTTTGAATGGTTTTTGGGGAAACAATCCTATTACGTGGCACTCCACAACGAATTAAGCCTTTGGCTGAAACAGATAGTTCGTCTATGTCAAAAGATGATTACGATTAGATGATGACTAAATAGACCAATTTTGGCACAGAAAGATCGATGACACACTGAACATAACACTGGATGAGGAGTTAGCAGTTGTTGTTGTGCTAATAGTAGTTCAAGTTCTGGACTTTCTTTGTTGCTTGTTGGGTGCGTTTAGCCTCATAGGTAACTGCACCATGGTAATGGTTGCACGCCGTGAGTCACGTTGCTGAGCTTGCATTTCCCTGATTAACATCAAAGCACTTGAGAGAAGCTTTCAAAATGTCTTTGTAGCGTTTTTAGGAGCACCACGTGACCGTTTCCCAATCTTTAGACCTGTTTTGGAATACGAGAATCCTCCACTCTGACCATATGACCGGACCATCTGAGTTGATATTTCATCAGCATCGTATGGATACTCATGTTGGAGCGAGTGAACTTCTGTGTCTGGAATCTTTTCTTGCCACTTAATCCGGAGAATATTCCTCAAGCAGTTTAGATGGAAGCGATTCAGATTTGGCAAGTCGTCTATAGAGAATCCAAATTTCGCAGCCATAAAGTAAAGTTTGCATAACAATTGTTTGATACATTTTGAGCTTGGTGCCAAGTATGATACCGTCTCTTTCCCATACCTCGCCACCCTGCGATCCTGTTGTTAACTTCTGAATCGATGTTGACGCAACGGGATAGGATACTCCCGAAGTAGGTGAAGTTGTCTGCAGCAGGAAGCTTTTCATTATATTGATGGTTCAACATAGGGCTTACCAGTACCAGCTGGCCAGGAGGTGGTTAGTACACAACTTCATTTTTTGGGTATTGATGGTCAAGGAAGACAGAGGAGAACAGATTTACAGTGTGTTACATATCAGTTTCCGAGCCAGTAGCAAGAGCGCTGTCATCGGCAAAGAGTAGCTCACAGGCTGTTCCTTCATGAATCTCGGTTTTGGCCTGCAGTCGCCTCAGGTTGCACAAGCCACCATCAAATCTGTAGTTGTATTTGATACCACTGGAGTCATTTGTGAAGGCATGCTGAAGCATTGCTAAAAACATCATGCTTGTAATATATTTGGCGCTAAAACACGCCTTGTTTGATTCAATTTTGTGACCTGGAAAGCGGGCAGATGATCAGTGGCGTGTAACCATTTTTTTCAGGTGCAAAGGGGGAATGGGGGGCCCATGTATTTCAGTGGGGAAAGCATATATTACAATTTTTATTGGTGCGTTTGCAGAAATTCACTAATTATTTTTCCAGGGGGCAAGAGGGGGGGGGGGCTATTCCACAAAGGACGAAGTAGTTACCCCCCCCGGTTACGCCACTGATACTTACTGTTGGCCTCTGCAGTTTCATATCCAAGGGAGGTGGGGTCAGAAGTGGTTTATTTCCATTGGGCAACTACGTTTTGGCTCCTTCATTCACTAAATGGTCGATTAAAGTGATTTAAAGTGCTCAACCCATCTGTCAAGAATTTCCTCTTTTTCTGTGAGAAGTGTGCTTCCATCTGCACTTAAGATTGGTGATGTACCTGATAACTGTGGTCCATAAACTGCTTTGATTGCATGTAGAAATTATTGGAGTTTTTGGTATTAGCATATGTTTTTTATGTCATTGCTTTTGTTCTTTCAACCGGGTGCCTTCATTTCTAAGCCCCTCCCGACATGTCTGCGGAACATCGCAAAAGCTGTTTTTTCGCTGAGGAGTCACATAGATATTCCTTGTGACAACGATGCTTCTCATCTGTCGAGCTGGATTCTTTGTCATTTTCGTCAACACAGTTTGGTTTTTGCGGTAGTACAGCCGGTATTTATTGTGATGTGGCATAATGTCTCATGTCTGAATGTGTCCAGTAATCTTCGATATTTCCAGAATCAAGTGGAAGGGGGACTCAAGGGGCCGTTGTAAGGCCATCAGAAAAATATTGACGAAAGCAGTATCTCAATTGCCGGCTGCGGCGATGAAGTCCTTTGAAAGCAGATTGCCTTATCGACGTCTCGGAGGCTGGATGCGAAATTGAGTTTAGAGGACAATGAGGCGATTGCCCGTCCAGCAATAGGCACCACATAGCGGTGGTTACTTGGACAATCTTTTTGGTCCTTGCTCTGACAATTATGCTAGTCAAATCAGATTTGCCAATGACCAGAATCATCGCGGTGAATCCATGTGGTCTTCTTGCGAGTTGGTAGTGAAAGATGGTATGGTGACGATAAGGTCATGCTCAGCACAGGTGCGGAGGAATTAACAGGCCGTTGCTATTGCAATTTGACCAATGCTGTTACACAAAGACTGCCCTTCCAGGAATGAAGATCCCTGTCAACTCTGCATTGAAGTCCACCTAAGATGATGAGTTTGTTGAGTTGGGAGTAGTGAACTGATGGACTTAAAAGTCTTCTTAGAATTCTCTTTGATTTTGTCAGGATTTGTCATCGTTGGTGCATACATACTGTGAGGTGGCCTGTTTTTGCCAACTAGAGGGAGAATTCAGGGTTCTCAGCCGATAGTTATAGCTGTTGGAAGATTGGAGAGATTGGGGACACTAGAGCTGACTTTATTGCAAAGCCCACACCGCTTCACGACGCTATTGTCACTACGACCCACTCCAAAAGAAGGTATAACCAGCTCCATTTTCACAATCTGAACTGAGGTTGGCAAGATCGAGTTCACTGAGAGCAGCAAGTCGCTATCATATCTGGCAGCTCACGTTCAATTATTGCCCGTTTTCTCTCTGGCCTCTTTTGATTCCAGCGTTATCTTAAGTGTCCGTACCTTTCACGCTCCCACAATAGTGGTTGAACTTTAACTTTCTTATTATTTCTCCCGCTGAAGTGGGATCCCAGTCTGCCGCGGTAGTATGACAAGGGTAAAAAGATGAAGCAGATTATGTTTAGGGCACCTTAGCCCCCTCCTGGTGCTCGGAGGTACAGGTAGAACGATCTTAAAAAGGTCTGCTTAGTCGACACAGGTTGCTGCCGAGTTTCACTGCTGCTTCAGTTTCCAGCAAAAAGCGACTCAATAGCCTGAGCCGCACTCTGTGTAGGTCCGCAGCTAGAGCATCCAGTGTATCCACACCTCCTGCTTTGTCGCTCGCCCATTGTCACAAGACTTGAGAGACTGGTGTCATTTAGGTGTTGAGATGTTGTCTGACTGCACAAAGAGTAGATATAATGAGGTAAATTGTGTAGCGTCGACCCCACTCCCTCGTCCGGAAACCCAGTAGCAAGACATGGTCAAGACGGCCAGAGAGCACCAGATGCAGTGGATATTAGCAGCAATAGATGGAATAAGCCAGATCGATTCCACTTCAATGCTATAGCCTATAAGAATGAACAGGGAAAGTGGTGCCAGAATTTGGTCCAGTTGCCAACTCCTACTAAATAATATGGGGTACACCTGAGCCGCTGAGGAGATCTGTGTGTACATACCTCTCAGTGGCATCGGTGATGTCTTGATTTTTCCAAGGCCTTCAGGGCCTCTAGCTACCTATGGGATGGAAACTAAACCTAAGCAACTGGATGCTGAGAAAAAAGAACTAGCAAAGCAGGAACGAGCTATGAGGGGAAGAGGTTGCTCAGGCACACTTGTCGCTAGACACATTACCAGCAAACCAACCAGTCACAATTTACCATTGATAATGAGCTGTTCGGGAAGAAGTGAATGAAGCATACATTTTAAGAAACAAACGTCGGCGCGGAGTCCCTTTCTAGAGGATGGCAACACGGCAAACAGACCATGTTTGGTAATTCGGGATCTTCAACGAGATTACAGAACTCTGAAAATTGGACAATATCTTATACAAGAATGCTCAACGACCTGGCAAGCTTAGATTTCTGCACGAATTATTTCTCAATGGTTAATCAAGGACAGCGACGCACACCCGCGCCAATGAAAATGGGGAAAATGTGAAGTAGTTGGTGTCAAAATCACTGTCTCACGGTATATTGCGACCAGGAGGTGTTCAGTTTTGCAGCGACTGAATCCAAAACCGTCGCGGTGGGGGGGGCATCTTGCAGTTACTGTCCATTTTACCTATTCACTGTGCACACGGTGCATTCAATAGGTCTATGACCTGTCATGCGTACTCCGTACTTAACGCATAGGACACGAGAAAACTCACGTCGTTGCGAGAAAATTGCTCAAAGGGATTTTCTTGGTAAAGCTCTCAATTGAGAATGAAAAGTCATCAATAAACATATGTGAATTTTATTATGATTAGAACATTCAGAAAAAATCCGAAAATGGTTAAGTTATAACAGAGTGGTATTTTGGTAGGGTATAATGCTAACTCTATGACAAAAATCACCACGATTGCGGGCAGATCAAGAGGCGCCAGGACAAACTTTAGAGCTATACTCTTGTAGAAGCTGACAACCAAGTAATCTTATTTTCTATAAGTTGGTGTAATTCGGTTGCATACGGTGTTGAAAAAGATCCGAAAACGACCACTTCTAACAAGGCTTCCAACATGTGTAAAAACAGGCCGACTCGCCAATGGTTCAGCACACCGTGTGTGGGGAATCGCTCATCCATAGCATGTCATTAACCAGTGTTTGGATGGTGCCCTGTATGGGAATCATTTACAATGGGAATCATCCATTGTCTCAATGATTGGTGGGTGGGCATAAGGTCGAGGACCGGTGACAAGTGGGACACTAACTCACTAGGTAAGCGCCATAATTTTAACTTATTCACCAATATTTCAACCACAGTTTACGGTAAAATCAGGCCAAAGTGTGTTGATTGCGACGAAAAATGGACGAAGTGATTTATAGAAAATTTGTGATATTCATGTCTGATTCCTTCAACGACTCATATTCCCAGTTTCTCCCCACATACTTTATCTCAACACTTACTGCATTCATCAAATAAATAGCATTGATCGTAGTACAACTAGTGGGTTGACGAATGCCGGCGGGCTGTGACAACATCAGTCCAAACGATATACCGGGCAGCTTACAAACCGCCTACCCACACTTTTTACATCCAGGTACTTGATCAGCACACATTGATTTGTACCGCCATTTGCTCTGCGCTTGAATTGCGTCCATGCTCGAAAAATAGGATTCCGATGACGTCTGCGCCTCATCGCCCTGGGGATTTTTCCAAATCATCAAGACTTTTTGAGTCTCATTTTTTGATGAAATATATCACGTCCCTCCAGTTGTTTTTTCTTATCAAAATCTGGCATTTTTATGGTTACTATACTAACGATGCATATTCTACCGATTCAACATGGATTTACATGCAGAGTAGTTTTCTGTACGGAAGAGGTTTTTGATGAATTTGCCTATTTGTCAGTAATTTCAACCTCCTTCCGATCAGCACCGCAGAGCCATCACCACAGCCCCCCGAGAGGCACTTAATTCAGCCCACAGGGCCGACCGGTGTTTTATAATATTAGATTATAACGTGCTTTTCGTGAACATAACATTTTTTGTGACCGCGAATGATGGTATCGTGACATACTTTGGCTGTCTTAAGTTCTTGAGAAATACATCAATTTTACAGCAACAAGTCTATCTGTAAAATTTGTTGTTTGCGAACAGGAAAACTGGTGTTTGCTGTTACTTATTGTCTGCAAAAGTAATTTACAGACATGGCATTTGAAATATGTTGTCGGAATTAATGAAGAACAGTAAGCTTTCATTTAAGACCAGCCATGTAAATGGAGACCAAAGTTTGACAAATATATGATTGTTTGAATCCAAACTCTGTTGTGCTGATTTTATAAGACTTGCTCTGTGGTGCTGTTTTTATAAGACCGGCTCTGTTTGCTGGTTTTATACACCGGCTCTGTGGTGGTGTTTGTATCACACTTGGCTCGTGATGGCTGGTTTTTATCAGACCGGGCTGTGATGTGGTTTTATAAGCCGGGTCTGTGGTGATGTTTTTATAAACACTGGGTCTGTGGTGCTTGTTTTATAAAAAAAACTGGCTCTATGTGCTGGTTTCATAAGGGATGCCCCATTTAGACTTCAAAGGAGGGGGGGGGGGCGCAGGAAGTTTAGGACGGGTCAAGTTGGATTTTTTCGCCGCCTTTGGCGCAAGTTTTTTTTTTACAACTTCCCTGTTTTCTTTCTGCAATCGAGTTGGGTGGTGCCAGTTTTCTTTTTTGTACTCATCAAGTGCGTCAAGTTTTTTTTTTTTTTTTTTGGCTCACATAGTGAGTCAAGTTTCCTGATTACGTCTAGTTTCGAACAGACCCCTGGTCGGCAGCCCTCCAAACAGCACTGCAGAGAGCACGGTATTATCTATATTATAATACACCGGGCGCCCTGTGGTGCTGAATTTCAAGTGCCTCTCGTGGCTTTCTGTGTTGCTGGCTCTGCGTTTCTGAATTTCAAGTGGCCTCTCGTGGCTCTGGTGGTGCTTGCATCTGCGGTGCGGAATTTCAAGTGCCTCTCGTCCCTCTCTTGGCTCTGTGGTGCTGGCTCTGCTGTGCTGGTTGGAGGGATGCCGCCCGGTGGCAATTTGCCCTGGCGTCTCTTAAATTATATTGTGGTGCTCCTAGTGATAAAACGGAAATTACATCAACGCTGGTTCCATGCGCCTTGGGCCGGCTTTCATGCTGGAACTCTTTTGTTCAGTTGTGAAGTGGTGAGAGACCAAAGTCGTGGGGAACCAGCGTATGACCTGGTACGACATTTTTTTTTTCGACCATGGACGACCACTGACCTCTATACTGGAGCGGGGGGCGATCGAAAGTGAAAATATTTTGACCGGCATATTAAGGAGGGCAGAAAGTCGTCGTTACTGCATTCTCCGACTTGCACTACTTTCACTTTCAATGTCACTTGTACGTGAAATTTGCAATTTCCTACCTACTTACCCTCAAAATAAGTGAAAATAAAGTTTTTTTTTCACACAAAGAATTTTGTTATATGGCACAACATTTCATAAATGATACTAAGAAATTTCGGAAAAAAATAATGAAATAAACTGAGGAAATAGTGAAATAATAAATAACTAAATGGCAGCAAATAAATAGCAGAGCATGTTAAAACCTAAGATAAATGCATATTTGGTATAATAAATATAGAAATAAATTAATGCATGATGAATGAAGATTAATGAAGAATTATGGATGAACGAATAAAGCCAATTTGCCTTTATTATTATGAGTAATAAAAAAGAGAAAACAGAAGGAAGGGAGGAGGGCCCCCTTTTGATTTTGATTCCTGACATTGCTGAAGAATAGCATGCAACTGATAAATTATGTTGGCTTACATTTGTAATCTTTCCGGTAAAATATTCACAACACTAAATAAACAACCCAATTTTTTTCAACAACCAAAACGAATTCATGTTCTGTTTGGCAGACATTTATTGCTTCAAACTTTCATCAATGATATTTGTATAACTGCACAAAAATTGCAGCACTCCATATGCCTACACAGAAAGTAATCCCCAGCATTTCGTGTGTCTGTATCGCGCCAATTGGCGGCATTACTATCGCAGCACATGACTGTGGCATAAATTTGTCGATGCTGCTACCACACAACATTTTAAAGGGATTTAATTGGCATATGAGTCTATCGGCACATATATAATGAAATATCCCTATATAAGACTAACAAGATGGTTTTCATGGTATTGGAGTAGTCCTCTTGCGAAAAAAATCCAGATTATTCCGACAAATGTCCCGACGGTACAAACAATCATGGAAGCTGCCACGTTTATTCCCTTGCTATATTTACAACACCGCACGCAAATAACCGAAAAAGAAGCCAGCGAAATATATATCAGGTATACTTTCATTATATGTGCCGATAGATTCATGCCAATAAATCCCTTTAATAAAATATCAGATTTTTTTTTCTGTCAAATACAAAAATATTCACAAGTTGCATGACTGTCGCAATGACTCAGTACAGTGACCTCTCATGTTCTGCCCGCCTTAAAATGCCGCTGGGGAATTTCCAGTTGTATCAATCGCCAACTATTCAATGGTGCTAGCGCGTTATCCATGTATAGATGTTCAGTGGGCGACGACGGAGCATTGGTTCATGTTTAGTATTGAGTGCAAATCGGTGTGCGGCATTCTCCTCTCTACTTTCATGGGTTTTGACCTGGAGTGCCTAACATGTCTTTAAATTCGGGGGGGCGTTTAAAGTGACAAAACTGGTGGGAACCGGAAATACTTTTATTAGCCTACCATAGCTCTCAATAATAGACAATGCTTACGGGTAATAGTGTTTAAAGGTCATGACAGCGGCTAAGTTAGGACATTTCTCCATTTCTTACTTTTCGTACCTCAACTGTATTTAAGAACATATCTCAACACGGATTTTTAAAATTAACCATCGTGAAGTGTTAAATTTAAAGGATAAAATATACCCAAACTGACAAGACCTTCTGTATTTCGCGAACATGTCGCAAGATGCTGGAATTGGCTTTTGACCCGGAAGTGACGTCAAAAGTAGCAACGAGATACACCCCGAACGCCGGCGTTTTACAGCTAGAAACCAAAAATAAAAAAAAACCGTCGAACGATAGCGACGCCAGGACAGGGCCATGGTGAAATTTAAAGGCTGTATTGGTATAAGCTATCGGCCCATATCCCCCCAAAAATATGACTTATCCAGATGGTTTTCATGGTAATTGGGAGTATTCTTGGCGAAGGCAACACCATTTCACATGCTTAATTTGCGAAGCAGACAACATTTAATCGAAGCCTGCCAGTGGTTTATTATTAATTACGAACCTAGTCGTTTGCCACAAGCCATGTTTAGTCTTTCACACCAATTGAAAGATGATCGGTGGTTAGTCAAGTTCTGGCCTGTATGAAAGACTATCGCGTTTACCTTTAACAGTGAAATTAAAAACACAGCTTTAATTTAACGTGTTCTTTTAAAATATATAAATTGATCAAAAATGGCATACATTTGTTCCTAATTTTTATAAAATGAGCCTGGGATTCTTGAGAAATATGGTTTTTAAAATAAAATTAGGAAACTCTTCATCATACAAAGAAGCGCTACTCGGTACATTGAAAAGTACGTAGATTGCTCAACGACGTTCACAAGGATAAGGCTTGTGGCAAACTTGCTGAAGTCACGTGATATATTTTCGCTGGCTTCTGTTTCGGTATTTCATGCGGCGTCGTAAATATACCACAGGGAATAAACATGGTAGCTTCCGTGATTGCTGTACAGTTGTGTACATTTGTCGGAATAAATCTGGATTTTTCCCGCAAGGAATACTCCAATGGCCATTAAAAACATCTGGTACGTTTTATTTAGGGATATTTCATTATATATGTGCCGATAGATATACCAATAAATCACTTTAAAGAAGTTTACGCTTTTGGTGTAGTCGATCTACTGTGTCTAGAAAATACAAAATAAAGGTAGTTATCTTACTTGTATTTTACAGTTAAGTCTTCTCCTCTTTACAGTAGTAAGGTCACTTTAAAATGAAAATTAACGTGCAAAAATAAAATGTATTTAAAAAATATTAATTCCGACAGCTATTTTCTAAAAGTGGTCTTAATTTTCTATCCTACCATTTTTCTTGACATGAAATCAAGGTTCAAAAGTAGACAAGATTCACCATAATTTGACGGTATTCATGCTTTCTCCTATTTATCATTCCGCAGCACACGCTGTACATGCGCACATTATAAAACCTGTTCGTCACGCTTCGAACAACTAGAAGGCTACTTTTACGTCACTTCCGGGTCATTTCCCTTGTCTGAAACCCATGATGTTATGCCCAATTTTGATCAAAATCTACGGTTTCTCAAATACTGCTTCATGCAGATTTTACATTGATACCAATACATACTGTGAATAAACTGTTTTGGGAGGTATTATAAGTATTTTTAAAGCATATGGACCTTTAAGAAGGGGGAGGTCCGGGTGATACAATGTAAGTAAAGGAACACGACTACTAGATTTTTTGATGGAATAAGGTAATGCGTCTTCTCTAGACACTTCACAAGCCTTTTCAATACTCCCTTGAACTTCATCATACCTGTACCCGCGGCTTTTAAACTTCATGGTATTTAGCACAACTGCAGACTTGTCCATGGGTATTTCATGACGGAATGATAAGCACACTTAAATTGTTTGGGCAACCGGTCTTTTCAAATCTGAAATCATAGCATGCAGTTGTGCTAAATACCAGTTTCTTTCTGTCTTGTGTCAGGGCAGGGGGTAGGACATGATCTACTCGATATGTGCATTGGGATTTCCATGCGTAAGAAAAATTATGCTCCGTGGACAAATCTGTTTTGCTGACTTATTGTTCAGTGGACCATATCTTGAGAACCACTCAACCAAAATGAACAATTCAGGCAAAAGATGGATGCTCAATTACCCCATTCTTTATGATAAATTAAGATCACAGATATCAAGTGGAAAAAATGTTTTATTGGGTCACCCTGTATATATATATATAGAAATATATATATATATATATTATTATCGTGTGAGCAATGAATGACAGCGCGGATCTTCTCCCGGTAGGTCCACCCCTGTATCCCCCAGTAGCATTATTAATCGCAAAAAATGAACTTGCTGTGGATGGGCCTCGAACCAACAATTTCCGTTTAGATCTCGGATGCGCTAATCAATTGCGCCACCACGGCATGTGAGGGGTCCATTCAAGTTCGACACATAGCGTTCATGCCGTAACTCCAATTTCGCCACATATGTTTATAAATTATTTCGAGTTGCTTTTAGCCTTTATTTCATAATATCGAGTTGCGACCTGTTGGTCTGTGCATACCCTGGTGTATAGCGCCTTTGTCCTCCGCATTCCTGTCTCTATTCACCGTTAAACGTTTTACAATGATGTGGTGGTATCACATTACACCATGCTTCTCCACTACATACACCGGGCTTTTATAATCCTGTTTATATGCTGTATAGGCCTATGCATGCTGTGAGTACTTTTTAATCCACTCTGTGTTTTAACTTATTGGATATTTTAAATTGAATATTACGTATAATATATATTGTGAGGTCGAATTTGTATTTGGTTTTATTTTACTATTTAATGTACATTTTGTGTATTTTTAACTGTAGATTCTGATGAAGAACTGAAACGTTCGAAAGCTAAATAAAATAATGATGCATACTGCTACTTCCGCTCCGAGACTAATTTCTCACGCCTATATACACACACACATATATATATATATATATATATATATATATATATATATATATATATATATATATATATATATCGTCGCCCACATCACATACTGTCGTATTTTACAAAACACGTTTTCCGAGAAAATCCCAATTCAAAATCTATTGCGACATTTCATGTCTATACGGTAAAACGAAGCATAAAAGAAACATCTAGACTTTACTGTTTTGAAGAAAACATTTTAAAGTCCAATATAAACCATAAATCCAACTTAAAACTGCAATTATATTATCTTAATTAGGCTACAAAGTTATAAGTCTGTATGTGAAATCACAAATGATGTATATTGCAAAATACGACGCATATTACACCGTTGTTTTTCAATGTACGTGAAATAGATCACTATGAGAAAAGCTTGTTTACGAAATAACGATGGAAATACGTCAAAATAGATCTGTATGTGAAATCGTTTATTTTGAGATCGGCAAAATAGAACGCTATATCAAACACGTGTAAATGAATGGCGATTTTAAAATACGACAGTATGTGAAACCCGGATATGATGATTTTGAGGAAACTTTGTGGATGGCAAGAATTCGATGAAATAAGTAGGCGGAATTTCGCAAAAACCTCAAAAATGTGAAATACGACAGTATGTGGTGCGGGCGACGATATATATATATATATATTTTTTTTTTTTTTTTTTTTATATATATATATATATATATGTATGTGTGAGAAATTGATGACAGCGCGGACGTAGCATTATTAATCGCAAAATGAACTTGCTGTGGATGGGACTCGAACCCACAACCTTCCGTTTAGATCTCGGATGCGCTAATCAATTGCGCCACCACGGCATGTGATGGGTCCATTCGAGTTTCTACACCATAGCGTTCGATGCGTAACTCCAATTTCTCACATATGTTTATAAATTATTTCGAGTTGCTTTTAGCCTTTATTTCATAATATCGAGTTGCGACCTGTTGGTCTGTGCATACCCTGGTGTATAGCGCCTTTGTCCTCCGCATTCCTGTCTCTATTCACCGTTAAACGTTTTACAATGATGTGGTGGTATCACATTACACCATGCTTCTCCACTACATACACCGGGCTTTTATAATCCTGTTTATATGCTGTATAGGCCTATGCATGCTGTGAGTACTTTTTAATCCACTCTGTGTTTTAACTTATTGGATATTTTAAATTGAATATTACGTATAATATATATTGTGAGGTCGAATTTGTATTTGGTTTTATTTTACTATTTAATGTACATTTTGTGTATTTTTAACTGTAGATTCTGATGAAGAACTGAAACGTTCGAAAGCTAAATAAAATAATGATGCATACTGCTACTTCCGCTCCGAGACTAATTTCTCACGCCTATATACACACACACATATATATATATATATATATATATATATATATATATATATATATATATATATATATATATATATATACGATATTCTTCCGTTTCAATTTTACCACAGCCACCTCCATATGAAATGAGTCGACAGCACCAACAGAAGCCGAGCACCTTCATTGGCCTCTCCATCTTGTCTGTCTTCTTTTGCCTGTGCTGTGGTATCGCTGCTATAATGGATTCGATGAAGGTAAGGTTTAATACTTATAAACCAGTTAACATCCCATATCACTTCTTTAGTTGTTTGTCAATCGATTCATGTCAAACGTCATGGCGAGGAATGCAGACTTTAATATGTTAAAAGGTAATATTTTCTTATTCCAAATCCTTTGGAGATGAATAATCGACTCCATTGTAATGGTTATTTATGATTTTTTATGAATAGCGGACTAGGGCGAGGTCGTATGTCAGTCATGGGAACAGCCAGACCGATACATCAAAGCGCCTAAATCGCTTTGTGATTTGTGTCTTTATTATTGTTTATGTATTCTGATTCCTTTTGAATAGTTATAACAATGAATTTGCTACCTTTTGGAACAGAATTGTGACTTATTTTAAGCTCCATATAATAAATAACCTCTATATAATAGCAAATTAATTTTGAGTTAATTTTTTAAAAGGGCCTAAATCCAAGGTCTGTCATTTTATTACTAACCACTTAGAAAAAATTACTTAGAATATAAAATTATATCACCAATCTATATAGATATTATACATATGTCAAAAAAAAGCCTTAAAATCTGACACAATGCAGCCATTGGATTTGAAGCCTTTTGGAAATCAGCGCTTCATATATAGGACCTAACATTGCCAATATTATGCTATAGAATCATTGTAACAACACCTACATGGGAAACAAACCAGCTGCCTTCTCAACATCATTCATCATTCCTCAACCAAAGAAAGGCGACCTCCAACAACCCCAAAACTACAGAGGAATCACACTGTCACCACTGCCTCTAAGATCTACAACTCCATGCTGCTAGTATATTCTCAACAGAATCACTCCTCACATAGATCCCATTCTCAGACGGAATCAGACTGGTTTTCGCAAAGGCAGATCAACACTACCCCAGATACTTGCCCTCAGAAGGATCATAGAAGAGTTGAGAATTTCCAAGAGAAAAGCCTCAATTGTGTTTGTAGATTTTTCCAAGGCTTTTGACAGTGCAAACAGGGATGCAATGCTGCATATCCTCACCAACAAAGGAGTTCCTAACAACTACTGGAATCCTCAAGGAGATACTCTTGCTCCCTATCTCTTTGTAGTCGTGTTTGATTACATCCTCAGATAGAGTCTTGACATCATAAACGACTAAGGACTCACCATCAAACCCAAGCGTTCTAGACGTCACCAAAGTCGGTATCTGACAGACCCTGACTACGCAGATGATCTAGCTCTAACAGCTGATCTGATATGTTGGTGCACTAACTACTACTACTAACTACTAACAGCACTCGAGAATGCTGCAGACAAAGTCGGCCTACATCTAAATGCCAAGAAGATATGACCGTCAATGAGGAAGATGATCATCAACCTACCTGCACTACAAATGGTAGCCAACTCAAAGAGGTCAAGGAATTCAAGTATCTAGGATCATATGTTGCCGACAGCAAGAAAGACTTCCTGTCACGAAAAGGACAAGCTTGGAATGCCTGCAATAAACTACACCACTTATGGCAATCTGGTATCTCCAATTCAACCAAGCTGAAATTCTTTAGAACCTGTGTAGAGAGTATCCTGTTATATGGATCTGAGACCTGGACCATGAAGAAAGAGCTACAGGATAGACTGGATGGCACATACACCAAGCTTCTTATGCGAGTTCAAAACATATCCTGGAGTGAGCACAAGACCAAAGCACAGATGTATGGAGATATCCCTCCAATTTCATCTTCTGTTGCCCAACGTTGTGCACGATTTGCTGGTCACTGTCATCGTTCGATTGATCAAGTAGTCTCAGACCTCACATGTTGGAAGTAACCGTGCCAAAACAGGGGTCGTCGCCCCTTTAACTACCTTAATGTGATTTCTCGAGACATCCAGCTGGGGATCCATCTGACATCCCCAACTTAATGACAAACAGGGACATTTGGCGCTACATGGTGAATAGCATCTCGGCTGCGGCCGTTAGATATCATTATAACCTACTCTGAGAGCGTACTATGGCTGGTCGGTGGTGGGGTCCACCTTGCTGAAAAATAATCAATGCAACAGTGACACCTATTCTAGTAATTTCCGCGGGGGGTTTAAAAAAAAAATACCATAGAAAAATCATACCCTCTAATCTAAAATTGTAAAATTTTACAAGCTTTTCGCGTAAAAGGGATTAGCAACCTCTCTCAATACCGTTTCCATTCTATTTATTGAGAGTCCCATATTATTCCGTCATAAAATAAAATGCTTCATCAAGAAACTGCTAGTATTTCGCTTTTGTCGTATTCAGAACTAGAAATGTTCAAACACAGATTTTAACTTCAAAAGCCCGTTCGTTACCCATCAATTTGAGCCACAATCGTTTCTATTAAAATATAAAAATACTTTGTGTCTCTCAATTAATGTAGCCTCATAACAACAAATAACACGCCGTTAAAGCTGCCATTTTTTACTACTAGTATTTCATGACGTCATACGTCATAATTTTGTTGCATTTTTGTTGTATCTTAAAAGTTCTTATTCTCAGCTTTACCACCTGCAAGTAACCTTCCAGTACAATTATGAAAATAAAAAAACAGCTTTGACAAAAATTCAAGGCCTTATTTGGTTTCATCCTGAAGAAAATGTCTGCGTTATTATACTGTATGTTCTGAACCACTTTGACATTGTTTCTATCAACCTTGTATGAGGAAATGTGTCTTGGAGCACGAATAGCAGGGTCCGAACTCAATAGCTATTTACAACCTGATATCGTGCTACATCATATTTTCTTCCATCGAATGTGTGTTAAAGAGTTCATTTTAAGATGCTTTACTAAACTATGCGTTCTCTGCGAACACTTCCATTATTTGTATATGCTTTATCAAAACAAATGTATACTGCTTTGAAATTTCAAATTCTATCAACTTTAATTCCGCCATGGACCTAGGGCGGCCCCCTTCACCATCTTGATGTGTGGTCACCAGATCATGGCGCCTCCGGTGACCAACAACCTGGGTACGTTGCCTGTAGTATTACAACTCTAACAGGTACAATCGCCCAATGTAACACTTAGACCGACTTACACTTACTTCAAGATACCAAGCCCTAATATCTTCACAGTTGCTGTAAACCGGTCTATACAGCGTTCGCTATTGCGTCAAATTTCGATATTATAAGGTTACTATTGCCAAACAATTGTACAAGCTTATGCACAGAATACATTCCAAATGGTTTGCAATTCAGTAACCAAAAAATTAGTAAAAAATATAAAAGGTAAACAAATACAACCCACGACTCTCAAGACAAGTCGGTTATGAGTGGATCTTCGCAACGTTAAACCTTGATGGACATATTTACACTAATTCTTTCATGGACGTTTGCATAGTTTTAATTCCTGGCTTTAGCCTATACAGACGACCTTAAGGGAAGCCATGGGATGAGTTGACACACAGGATCAAAAGGTTATTGTCGATTGTATTTTGGAAAAGCTTAAAGGGCTCATTTGAAAGCAGACTTAAATAACAAGCGAATGTGGTTGCAATAATATCGGGTAGCGTATGACTTCCCACTTTTTTAGGCCAATCGTCCGATTATCGTCGTCTGCATAATTGAGCATGTTTCAAATTTAATTACTAACATACGTCTGAAGTTGGAAATTTGCTAAACTTTCAGGGCAGAAAACCCTTCTTTGTGTTTTTGACTTTTGAAATAAAAAGCTCTTATGTAAAATGGGCTCCCCTTTCAAACCTTCCTTCAGATTTTCTGATAGCATTACTTTTTATTACATTATTTATTAAACTACAGCAATTACCTTTTTTAAAAGTAATAAAAATATTATAATAAGGCAATTACTTGCATTCAGCAATTTAATGTGGAATAATGCCAAAGGTCAAATGCATTATGTTTTTTTTTTCTTTACTTAAAATGTTTATGCATTTTTTCAGGTTTCCTCTCTTTGGCATCAAGGCCGGTACGAAGCAGCAAGACGAGCTTCAAAACGAGCTTTAGGGCTGGCCATAAGCGGCATCATAATTGGTGTAATTTTGACCACGATCATGATCGTCTACGATGAGGTGTTCAGGTCCGAAAGTTATTTGGGACATAGGCAACTGATGGTCGGTTTCGTATAATATATACATTAGGTTAAGGTGCGATACAACTGCTGGGACTTCAAAACATTTAACATTTAACACAATGTTTTATAAACGTTGTTATGTCGGGTCTCACCCCCTGCGTGTTCGGGGTTAAGAACATGCGTGATGTATTCGCTGTATGTCGTAATATTCAACTAAAAGGGACAAGTCGTTTAAATGAGCTTAAATTGATTTGTAGTTCCAACATGATATGGTTGTTGACGGTTACTTTGAAATTGTCTTCGCATGACCTAAACTTGGTTATACTATTGATACTATGTGATACATTGATTGTTACTCAGATTTGAATCAATTCCTTGGTTTATTATTATTATTATTATAAGGAAATGTGCGGGGAAATATGCCCCGCGATGTTTGCCACCAACTGTTGCAGCTGCAATTGATTTTGTTTGATCGAAGGGACTGTCCTTTTAATCACTGATCATAATTGCTTGTAATTAGAATTGCCAAAACTGTAATATTCATTGTAATGTATAGGTGTAAAATGTTTGATATTATAAGTGACCATAATGACGCAATTGCGTTGCGGTGTCGTTAAATTCTAATGTAATACATTACCTCACCTTAATGTCGGGTCTCAGAAATGGTATTGAAACTACTACTCTCTTTTCACTACCGACCAATTTGGTTGGTTATTCGTTGGATTATATGATATAATTAACCAATCAGGTACAAGCTTAAAGAAAGCTGGTGAGAAAAGCTTAAAGGTGTATACAGATATTTTGATTGGTTACTCGGAGGATTTATCATGTTATATTATGTAATGAGCCAATCAGATCAGGTAAGGAATGAGGTTGTTGTCATGAAGGTTGTTGTCATGAAGTTAACGTTTAGTTGAAATACAGTCAGTCAGCAGATCACTCGAGTACATTATTCACTGTGAAAATTGTTGGACAAGGTCCTTTTACATGGTCAGACGACCTTGTCCACATTCCCTGCGCACGTCTGCAGTTCAAATCTATGAAAATCAATTCCATGTTATAGCATTTATGAGAATCAGTAAATGTAAGGTTATACATTTCCGTGGTCTTCGCTCTTATTAAAACAGATAGAGTAATACGTACACAGACATTTATTATAGACAATTCAATTGATTTGTGATTCTATGACATTTGCTGGGATTTCTTTAACTTTAGAGACGACGCTTTTTCAAAACTTAAATTTAATCGCTTTTAATCCTTTATGTTAACCTCTGCCACCCTTTCAAACCAAATGAGACCAACCTAGGCATGTAGTTGACATTTCTCAATAATAATACATTATTTCATATTGAATCCAGTTATTTTAAACCTCAAATCGGGACATTTTAGAGCGTATTCGACCAGCTATTGAGGTCACAGCCATTTTATTGCCTTGTTGGCGTGACCTCCCGACTGACTGAATAGTTTTATGAAAATGTCTTCCAAACCTTTCAGAGACCCAACCATTAAAGGTAGATGACCCGATCATGGCCCATGATGATATTATTTTCACTTACAAATTGGCCCACAGGACAGTGTGAGATTTTTATATCATCTGAACCGTTAGCCTTAGTAATCCATGTGTACCTAATCTTACGTGCAAATTCTCGTATCTGTAAGAAATTCGCATTTTTTTATTTTCTGTCCGTAAAATGAACAGAAATTACAGCACAGTGGCCTATGGGGACCGTGGGAAACAAGGAATTGCACATAACACAAAACCGCAAGATCGAAATCAACTAAATTTTGTGAATAAGTTTTTCTCAGGGATATCAAGTGATACATGAATAAAACACAATGTGCTGGGATCACGAGGTACACCTCGTACATTTCCAGAAAGAAGCGCCCACAATTTTTGTCGAACCCCAGTTTTTTTGCATATTTGGAATGCTTTCCAATGTGTTAGATCACACCTGAAATGAATAAAGCCGAATACGCCGTCTTTATGTGGTAAGATGATGATTTAGTACTTTCTGTCGTGACGACAGAAAAGCCAAAGCATGGTGTTCTATGGGGACGATTACGATAGCAGACAAGTTCAAAACAAGGTTTGCGGTTTTCTTTTGTACTTGTTTGTTCAATAAGCCTTCGAAACGTTCTCGGTAGGTGGTCTACAACCGATTCCGTGAAATTTGAGAGAAATTCGTATCCTCAAAAAATCTCCTCCTGTCACTTTAAGGTCGACTCCGAAATTTCCTGCCCTCATTTGTAACAAATTTCGTGTACATTGCATGTACATAATTCTCGTCCAGGGGTGGCGTCAGGGAGGGGGCGGCACCCCTAAGACTAAGAGTTTCAAAGTTCAGAAAAAAACCATGAGTTTTTTTATGGCGTTAAAATTAGGGTTTTTACCATATAGTTAATCGTGTAATTTGTTGCCCCCCCCCCCCCCTAAGATTTACCCTGGCGCCGGCCCGAAGTGGGCTCGTGCTACACACTATCACTGAGTAATATCCATAGCTCAAGTCGATGCCGTGGTATGCAAAAGTTTGTATTTCCGGATCCGGAAATGTCATTATAAACCCCGTGTCCTATGGTACTCTCACAAATAACATTAAGGTTTATCTGCAGATCAAAAACGAAAGTCCCCGATTCATTCAACTTTTTGGAAATTGAAGTAGCCAAATTGGAATTTAATATACTCAAAAATTATATTCCGAAATGTTTTCTTGGCGATGAGACAAATAGAACTTACTTCGGATACCAAATCTCAATTTTTTAGGGAAACAAAGTGTGGAGACGAGATTGTCGATCGGGTCACCTCCCTTTTTAGTGGTGGGTACCTTTAAAGGTGGGAGCTATCATTTTTGTAAAGATAGGTGTAAAAAATTTAAAACAATTAAATAACATTAAAACAATAATGGCCAAAATGTGTGTAAAGAGACACAAAGCTCATTTCAACAAACTTACTTCAAAGGTTGACATGTCTATGACAACTAAATTGTCATATATGAAAGATAATTGTATAAGAATAATTATAGATATAGAAAATTGTCTTGGGTCAAAAGCAGACAAATCAATTATAATTTCAGCATGGCGAATATATGCAATGGGGTTAGAAATGGTCGCCATTGATTCCCGGAGTTAGATTGAGCACAGAAACAAGTTCGAGACTTTATCGAAATCAATAAACTTTTTATGTGTTGACTTACCACCATCTATGTGTATTTGAAAGATATTTACCGACAGGGACCGAAGAACAAACGCATGAGACCAAAGTGGGTATAGCATCTGTCGTGCATGAACAATTTATTATCACAGCCGAATTCCAGTCCACTTAACACTATCATCCTAAACCAAGAAACTCTCTTAGTCACCACAAATATCAAACCAGGAAAAAAACCTCCTAGAATCCCCAAATATCCAAACCAGGAAATAACCTCCTCGCATCCCCAATATCAACCAGGAAACCCACTAGTCCCTTGCATACAATATGCATTATATTCAACTGATCAAGAAACTTCTCTTGAACCCATGATAAGAATTTCATACAATATGACTATCCATCAGGCAGGAGAACTCTGACCAGTCTCCTGATTGTTTCCTATCTTGCCAATTTGGGCAACTCATATACATGTGGCCATCTATAGCAAAGCTGCACCACCGATCATAATCTTTAAGCTAAGTCTATAATTTTACTTATTCAAACAATAGAGAGTTTACACAAAATATATACACACATTTTTATTTTTTTCAGTTTTTTAATTTTTTGCAGTATTTTCCTGTAACTTAATTTTTACCTTAGGCAATTTTACACATCAGATTGTCAGGGCTGAAGTCATGATCTTACTGACCTCACATCTGTTCCTGTAACATATTTTACTTTTATTAATAATTTAAACATCAGACGCCCGGGGGGTACCCAAGTTTTGGTCTTGGTAGGCCACTGCCTCTGAAAGTTTGAAAGTTAGTGACCCCTAGCTATAAACCAATTTTTGCCAAAAAGGGACCCATATCTAATAACCAAATGCAAATTTTTGACCAAATTAACACAAATTTGCCAATTTTTTAATAAAATAAGTAACACGTTTTTTAAATTAGCAATTTTTTGAATATTTGGCTTCAGATGTCAGAACTTGCGACTAATTTTCCAAACTTTTTTAGAAAATTGTTGGCTTCCGAATAAAGAAAATTTGACTAATGTTTCCAACAAAATTTGAGAATATTTGAAAAAACGACCCCTTGCTATAGAAAACCAATAATTTGGCATGAAAAAAGGGGTCTTGTATACCAGAAGGCTGAAAATGAGACCGCTGTCTGTGGCACGTCCCTGTATGGTCGTTGTTGAGTACCCCCCCTGGGATCAACGCTCGTCTGTATCTTGGGATTGGTCACTTTTAAATCCCAAAATGTGCCGTCAGAAGACAGTACGTGTGCACGTATTGGGGGAGGTACTGCCTTTTTGCTTGTAGAAAATTTGAAAACTTCTGTCCCACGTTTTGATAGAAAGAGTGGTGTTTAGAGCTATAAATTGGATATGTTTAGTGTTGAAGTCTTCGCCAGGGCCGAAAGGCTTGTTTGTTTTTTGTGAACAAAAGGTCGCCATTTTGGACGATTTGTGAGGCAAGTGTTTCAAAAATTTAGTGTTTTGTTTTTCGTCCTCCGAACTCTGGCCCATGTGGAATAGTCCATGTTCTTAAATAGGGGTTAAACTTATTAACGTTGTGATGTGTTAAGTTGTGTGGAAATAAAGGAGCCTGTATACTTTTTTCCTGATGGTGAATTATCCATTAGAGAATATGGTCATGTTTTTAATTCTTTATCGAACTATAGGAAAAAAATAATTTCATGATTAGTGTTTGAGTAATTTGGTTCGCTTTATTCTCCGTAAATATTATCTTCTCTGGCTATTAGTGGTCGTGTCCAAGCTGCTCTTCCTAAGCTTGTGACCAATGGAGGCAATTACCATTCTTATGATAAGATGCCTCAGTGGCGCAGCGTTTTAAGCGCTTGTGCACACGTTTTTATTTTTTTCCCAATTTTTTCCCCTTGGTCCATGGTTCGAAAGCGGTCAAAGCAGTTTGATTTTTTGTATTTTTGTTATTTAGTTTTGTTCTTGTTTGAGCTTTTTGTTACTACCAGAAAAGATGTTCCGTTACATTTGTTTTTTTCTCCTTTCCCCAACGTTTTTCTTTTTTTTAAATAACAACCTACACAGCTTAAAAGTGAATCACTAAGTTGGGAATAAGTAACATAACAAATTACAATCGACAAAGAACATAAATTTACATAAATAAAATACAAAATACAAAATTCAAAAGACTGAATAATTGAAAATGATGAAAAAAGAAACGCTAAAAGAACCACAAAAGAAAAATATTTTTTTCAAATACAAAGTAAGAATTTAACAAAAGAAAAACATATTAATTAGAAATTAATTAAAATACAACATAAATAATATAGCAAATTTGATGAAAAAAATAAAATTACTAACAAAGTAATTAATAAACAAAATATGTAAAAAAAAATAACAAAAACTGCAACTAATTACAATACAATCAATAGCAAATGTACTTACAAGAAATGACAATAAAATAAAATCTAAATACTAAAACTAAAGATTATTGAGAATCTTTCTTCTTATTCCATATCATCGACCTTTAAATGAGTACAAACCAAGGACGTGAGAAAATAAATACACTATCTAGCGGGAGGTTACCAAAAGGCCAAAGTTGGCCAACGATGGCACCTCCGTTCATAAAGTAATATAATAATTCAAAATAAAAACTACAAATGTTGCCACACAAGTTTAGGGAGCTTATTATGACCCAGTTAATGAATAACCAACCCTGCAACAAAATTAAAGTTAGATCTAGGTATACATATCAGCATGATGCTTTTCTTTTCTGCTTTTTAATTAACCATACTGTTTTTAAGAACACTTAATATTCGGTGGAAAATTCTTCCAGTAGTATGGGTCCCATTGGTTCTTACCCCTTGATGAAAACAAGGTTTTCAATGTCTAACTAAACTCATCTGTGTGTAACGAGTGTCTTCCATCATTAAAGTAATTAAAAAGACATTTGAAGTTGGCGTGAAAGCAAAATTGTACTTCACACCCCAAGATCGAGTTTGGTATACAGAAATCCAAATCAAAAATAACAAATAAAAAAACAATTATAAAATTTAGTTGGAAGCATATGAAAAAATAACCAAAAATCCACGTTGATAAATACAAAGGCAAGGGGTTTGTTTGAGGAAAGAATGTTGCGGGTAATTATTAGACTACTACATCAAAATCAAAATAAAGTAATACTAAAAAACAATGAAACTTGGAGCATAAAACGAACAACGTTTAGTAAGTAATTAAAAAGTTTTAAAAGCAATTAAGAAATAATAAAAATTATTCGAAAATACGAACAAAATACTGAAACAATAAATAAGCTTTAAAATGGCAAATATCATGAACAAAATATTAAAACTAAAAAGTAATACCAATTAAATTTAAAGAAAATAAAACCTGAATATTAAAAATGAAAAAAATGACATACATTTAAAAAACTACGAAGACAACTGTTTTTTCACAATTATAAAAATAAAAAATAGAATGTGACACTGTACCCAAATAAATAAGGTTTAACATCAATAAAATAATATAGAAAAAGTGGAGAAAATGTTACAACAAAATACACAAACACAATAGTTTATAAAAAAATAATTAAAAAAAATATATATTTTTTTTCATTTTTTTTTTCATTTTCATTTGGTGATACTTAAGAACCTGAATTGGGGTGTGGAAGGTTTGTTTGGGGGTAAGTGGGTGCCTTGACAAACACTGTTTGTATAAATGTGTACCTGGCTTTGATGGAAAGAGAACCCGGGGTAGTTGGGAAAGGGACTCTGGATGTGGAGAAGGAAACCTTTGGAGAGGTTTATGTTATGCAAATGATGTGCTTGCATTTATATTCCGTCAACTCGCTTTCTGCCAATCTCAATCCTAGCGCATGACGGAATCAATTGGGTAATACAAAAAACAAAACCATTGGGATTGGGGGATGGGTATAGGTGTGGAGGTAATGTAAACATGTGCCCTGGTGTAGGTGAAAGGAGGAACCCTGGTTCTTTGGGAAGGGCCACGCATTGTTTTTGTCCTTGGTAGATGAGAAGGTGAATCTGGGCTAGTTTGGAAGGACACTCTGTGACATCTGGGAAGGGCTCACAGTCCAGGTGTGAAAGGGGTCTTGGATAGTTCGAATTGAAGAAAAGACCTTGGACTTTAATGCAGCTAGTAAGGGGCCCTGGTATAGTTGCACAGGGCCCTTGGTCGGTAGTCAGGCAGGGCCCCTAAGGTGGTGAACAAAGTTTTCAAACGCTACAGGTTACGAAGACGGTCTGATAAGGTTTTGCACGGAACCAAACAACCTAACCACGGTACCCCTCCAAGCCCAGAACCGCGAAATTCTAGTTTAAGATTATACATTGCTAAAGATCATCTGGAGTGATCTAATATGTTAGAGTCGGATTTGTTATTCCCTCTCATTCATTAAAAGTTTTTGGGGGCGTGTTTCGACGACTCCATTCGTTCTGAGAGGTTGTATTCTTTACCCAATCAGTACAGAGAAATTTTGATGTCACGATACCGGAACAGATTAAGGCCTAATTAAAAAAATGCCCCTTTTCCACGAACAAATTTTCCAGACACATAGGCAAATGCTCTGAATAATTCCAAACCTGAACTGTAACAAACTCTGCAGCAAGTCAACATTACGCAAATATACGAAATTTATATGATTACTCACCAAGTTCTTTTAGTCACTAAGGATATTCGCAAATCTGAAATCGTTTACATTTATTCGTCTTGTACCAGAAATCCGGAGAAATAGTATTTCACAGCTTGTCCATCTAAGTAACTTTTTTGGAGTTTTGGTCCTGAGTCATAACAGAGTCCAATATTTCCGTGGCCTAATCATCCTCTTCACCCAGCCTTGATGTTATGACCTATGACCTCTATCCGTTCTTTGTTGACACCAAACAAGGATCGATGGTGCCTCAGACCTTTACGACAATCTGTTCATTGAATCTGGTATGAAGCCTTTATAATATTGGATAAAAAGTTCTTTACAAATGTTTAAAGCATCTGATTCTTTGTGAAAAGTTAAGCTTTCAGCTGTTACACGGCGTTTTAGTTTGATCCCCATCATCCCTCCGAATGATTCGGACCATCGACATTAAAATGCGTTACTGACAGGAAAAATCAATACTTAACTACATATTGATGTAATTAATTTAACTGCCAAATGTCTGTCAACTTCCCCATGAAGGCTGCACAAACAAAGCCAATTAATATCTTCGTAATTGCAAACACGGTAAAATTCAAGCAGCCATTGAAGAAACTGATTTTGTTATAAAGAAATGACCCCAAAAATGGTGAGAGGGTGGGAAAATCATATTGGCCAAACTCAATAACAACCTTCATGCACGATGTCAGAATGCACTGTGACGATGGTCCACAAGAGGCACAACTCCCGGGCTCAAATCACATGACTGCCCGACAGGAGCAACAAAAGGCTATTATGCAATAGGGCACTTCAAGGCAGCTCATTAGCATAAAGGCAAGCATGAAAACAGGGAATGTGAACCTTGCTCTTCTGCAGTCGGCAATGCGTTTTAATTCGATAAACTTCTTAAAACGGTATTACCTATATTACGTTACACACCTGTATGTTTTATTGAATATTGTACACATATTTTGAAAAAAAATAAAGCTTTTCACTTACAGTACTTAGTGTCTTTCACATGATTTACGTATACAAACCTGGAAGTTAGCTATAGTAGATTCAACCCATCATGTCACCTCCAGTACCTTTCCGAAGATACCGGCATTGAATGAGGGGATGTGTTGTGGATGGAAATTAAAATTCCAAGCAAAATCTATTGAAACATGTAGTCCGATAGCAGACAAAATCAATTCTGTGCTTAAAGGTCCCAGGAAATGAGATGATAAACCTACTCCAAATCTTTATGGGACATTCCATTCCAATAAATAGGGCCAGAAAAAGAATACACTACCAGTAACATCAATAGTGAAACTATTGATTTTCAGTCAGTGTCATGAATAGTGTGACGGTAGCCCTTACCGCCGCCTGCGTGACTTCTAGCTGAGACTAATCAAAAAGCTGTCGTTGATTAATTTCGACTTGCCAGACTACCCATAATCCTCACGAGTTTGATCATCGCAATACAAAATTGCGAAATTACTGCAACTTTAACCTTATTTTACAAAAACATTCCGAGGGGTCCCGAAAGAACTATGTCACGCATTTGATTGTAGAAATCATATGTTCTTTAGAGATGGACAGTTTGGTTTTCAGGTGGACACCCCTAGGTTTTAATGGCGTTTAAATTTTGCTTTTTTTTGCCATTTCCCCCCCCATTTTAGAGTGTAAAGGCACGTGTGTAAGCAAAAATTGGCAGCTGCCGATTTCACTTATCTGTTGCCAGTTGAATCGTTGTTAACGATTGAAAACGTTTTACCGGCACCGTGACATGGTGTATTGTGTTGTAACACCATCAAGGAATATTTACGCGGACTGAGCGTATAACCGGGGAACGGGATCACAATAATGATGGATATAGGGTGTAAGGCTGGCGCTTCCAACAGGGGCATTCGGTGACAGAGGACTTCAAACAATAGAGGTCTTGGGTGAAATTTCAACATTTTATCCCAAAAAGGGTCTTTAGGTGACAGTGGTAAACTTTCAAAAAAATGTGTTTGGGCGACATTTTCAAATAATTGAATGGGGGTCTTTGGGTGACATTTTCAAAAACATGGGGGGTCTTTGGGTGACAGCGGTGCTGAAATTGGGGTCTTAATCTTTGCGTGGGGCAGGCGAGTATACTCGCTCTCAAAGATGAATTTTGGTAAATTTTTGTCTTTTTTGTTATAAACATTTCTAAATTATTTATGTTCAGGAGGCCGTGAAAAACGCATTTGAAAATGAGTCTCAAAAGACAATAAGAAGACATAGCCTTTTGTTGTCGTTTTTAATGGCATCCCAAATGACCTACAAATATTTGGGAAAGCAATATCAAATGCCACTACTGACTTATGTGTTAAACCTATACGAATTGCTCAGCTGGCATAGAGTTAACAGCCTGTACATACCCCCCCGGGGTTTTCACCTCCAAGATGGAAGTGCCACCCCCCTTATGTAGTTATTACCGCAATATGGGCATCTTATTGCCCCTCATGTCAATTCAATTTTCTTGACAAAAAACACAAAAATGTGAAAGACTGTCATCTGTGATTTGGTCAGAGATTCTGCGTGAGGTACTTCATAACGTTTGGCAAATAGTTTTCAAAGACAGGTACCAATCAAAGTCGTCCTCATGGCAGGGCAATACACATAGCCACATGACCGATATACTATAGTAGATTCAACCCATGTGTCACAGCAGGAAAAGTTTTGGACAATGTCGATTTAGTTGGGAGAGGTAGGCAGAATATGTGGGCTCGATCACCTGCTTCCTGAATGAACTAAAATAATCTCGCCTTTCATTGATTAGAAGCAAGTACAAAGACTGGTTTGTTCCGGCGTATATCCCAAAAACATAGGCGCTCACGCCTCAAAAAAGTAGAGTACGTTCAACTCACCTGTTCCATTGAATACACTGTAGCAAATACGATTAGTCAGAATGTTTGAGAGTTCATGTGCTATATGCGTTAACGTTGACTTGAATGATTTCTTAAGCACTGAATTGATTTTCTCTATGATTTAGGTGGAATTTTTAATTTCCATCAATGCACATCCCCTAAGTCCATGCCAAATACCGTCGGAAAAGAGATACTAAGATGGGTGCATGGGATGTAATCTACTATAGAGGGGTCAAGCTAGAACAGGCGACCCAACCAATGTTCCAAAATTGTCGTTAATCACACCCTGGTTGTGGTTGCGGTATCAGTGGTGTGGCCACTTTGTCACCTCTTATCAGTGATCGCCCCGGTGATCGCTTCTGTTTCAGTGCCCGGTGTTGTGAAGTAGTAATCAAGTCTGGCAGGTATCATAGTGCGGGCTCCAGACGACAACGGAATTAAAGCGTGAAACTAATCTTGCACTAAGAGTCAACTGAATCGTTTGCCCTATTGTTCACCAATTTTCCCGGACTGTGAGACCAGGAGGACTAGATCTCTGACACACGGTATGTTTCAGTGATCACTCCCGTTTATCAGCTAGCCCGGAGGACGCGAGAAGCGCGGGCTCCCACTATTATAGTTAACATACTAGCAAGCAACTCTTTGTCCTCTTTCAACGCCCAGGTGGCAATTTCTTTTCCAATAGAGAGATAACCTCTTTGTAAGTAAAGTATTGGCATGTTATGTAAGCACGCATTCGGGTCAATATAGTTATAAAAGAAACTTAACTCAGGAGGAACTGGCACAATACATTAAATGTTATGCGTTCCGACATACAGTGCAAAAAATACCATCGTACTGCAAATGTCACGTGTTTTGTGCCATGTGACTAAGTCTAGCCATAATGAGTCACTCAGCCCCCCCCCCACCCCCCTAGTAGTCCCCTGCCTCGTAGTTTGGAGAGGGTATAAGCTACGCCTTTCCTCAAGGTGATTCCCAGTGAGTTGACCTTCCGGAGGGATTTGGTTGACCTCGGTCAGGGATCCTAAATAAATCGGGATAAGACACTCGATCAAGAGAATGGATGCGTACTGCACACTGATCTGCATAAAATCTGTAGCTTATAGTTCGCCAGTCGTGCACGCGTGGCGCTATTACGCTACGTCATCCCCCGGCAGGGCTTACGTCATGAATACGTTTATGCATAAATAATTATGTAGCTTATCGAAAATGGTGGCGCTATCACTATCAATGTCGAAATTGTCTATGGGCATTTGTACACAGTGTCATCCGCCTGCCTCGGTGCCGTAGAATTTCCCGTTGATTTAATCAGACGTGTTTGTAAAATGGGTTAATAAAATACACAAAAAGATAAGACAAGTGAGTACTACCGAGTTATAATTCCCCAGCGTGTGTACTTTAGGCAACTAAGTACACAATCACCATACATGGTGGAGAAAACAACTAAACGTTTCCGGTAACGCGATCATTTTTGTAAGTGCATGTCTGTCTGTGGGCATGAACTTGAACATTTTCCATGCATGATTCGTCAATCGTGGTTGCAAGTACATGAATGAACCTTTTTAGTAACGAACAATAAAGACCATGGCCAACGCTTCGTTAAGACCAACCCCCTTTGATGGTACGGGTGACATTAATGAATTCTTAGATAGTTTTGAAAGGTATTCACAATTTGCTCACTGGAACAATGTAAAGAAATTACATGGGTTACAAACCATGTTGAAAGACCAGGCCTCACGCTGGTTGATGAGACAAGACATTCCCGAGGACATTACATACCAACAGCTTGTTGAATTGATTAGCCAGAAATATGAATTGACCCCATCCCAACGTTTCCAATTGCACTCGGAATTGGCCACAGTCAAACAAAAGCCCTCAGAAACAGTGGATTTATATGCAGAACGCAGTGAACACCTCTGCAATCGCTTGGACATTATAGACCCAATTAAAACCCACCATTTTGTGCAGGGATTAGAATCAAGTTTAAAAGCCCATGTTATCCGGACCCAACCCGCAGACTTTGACACCGCCAGAAATGCAGCTCGCGCAGAAGAAGGAGCACAGGCCTTGACGGGTACCGTAAAGCAGCCCACAAGTAGCGACACTACAGGTAGCGCTTTAGCAGTTGAGGTAGCCAAGCTCGTCAAAACCCTGACATTGAATTCAAACTCACTAGAGACAGCTTCCGCACAAGTTAACAAAGTAACAGTACAGACAGAATGTCAGTTGTGTAAACGAACTGATCACCTGGCCCCATCCTGCCCCACTCTACAGCCACGTCAAGATTTTTCCCCTCCGCTTATGCCGGCGTGTCAGCTTTGTGGATCCCCTTGCCACCTGGCACCCCAATGCCCTGGCTTGATGACCCCCCAGCAAGATTACCCCTATCAGTATCAGCGACAACAGCCACCCCGCCGATCTCGCAAGAATAAGCGTTGCTATAATTGTGGTGACTTTGGCCACTTTCAGAATGTCTGCCCTCAGCCACCAAGACCCCGCTATGGAAATGCTGATCAAGTCCCAGAAACACCGCCACCCAGAGCAGCTGCTGACAGTCGAAATCCACAGGGAAACGCCAGCGGCCCGGCTCCATTTTGCAAATAAACTCTGATTCTGATTCCCAAGGGGCTGGGCCTGATACTATTGAGAGTATTAACAGTAGATCTGTGTCTGATAATTATCCACATGGTCATGGGGGTAAAACTGTTGCAAATAGCAATTCATATCACACACGCACTGTGACTGACACTGTGTCTGACACTATAACTAGTTCTACAGGTGAAAATGTAAAGTCTGTGACACATGATAACAATGGTAACAATGGTAATGATGTAACATGTTTTTTGTGTGACAGTGTGATTTCTGGTAACAAGTGTGACATGGTAAACAATGTGGTGTCTGACAATCTTTCTAAACATATTGAGAGTGATGCTGCACAAAACCCTGGGTCTAGTAAAGTTAGTAATGAACATACAGCTAGGCACGTTACAAAAACACTGGTGGGTGCACCCCAAAATTGTGTAAACAGTAATCAGCATGACACAGCAACAGTTCCTCAGGTATTGAAGCATTATACTCATGAACATGTACCACACGGTGATGGTCATACAGGTGTCAGTGCACGTAACAGTAACCATTTGAAATTGGGAGATTTTAGTAATGACCGTGTGCACGTACATGATAGTGTGTGTGATGTGCCAGTACCAGAACATGTGCAGGGTTTGACAGATTGTGTTCATATCAATGAAAATGGTAGGCCTTCTATGTCAGATCATGAGGTAAAATACTTTTCCAAGGGTAAATACTGTGCACTCTCCCTTCTTGAGTAGCTATGTGACAATGCAAACTCAGGGTTACAAATTCTTTGCATTGGTGGATACTGGGGCTGAAATCAGTGTCATGAATTCAGAAGCACTGGAAAAATATCCAAATTTGCAAAGGTATCCAGTGTATACTCCTGACAGAGACTATATTAGTACTGCTACTGGTGATTACACCAAAATAGAGGGAATGATGTATGTGAAAGCCAAAATTGACAACAAACGGGTGTCATGCAAGTTTTATTTGGTTCCCAAAATGCAACCTGAATTTATACTGGGCTATGATTTTTTGAGCACACACAATGTCAATTTACAATTTGGCAGCCATGGTAATTCCATTTCTGTAAATCCCACACGGAATGTTGTGTCCCAGGACATTATTACTGTCCCACCAAAGTCACATGTCGCATTTATAGCACGCATTAAAGGCGCACCTTTACCAAATGCCAAGTGGAAGGTTTATATTATGACATCCGGTTCCCCGTGTTTGATCTATGGGACTTTGCCTGCTAAGGCCTTGGTGGTAACGAGCACGGTCGCATCATATACATGCGCAATTTATGACGAACAAATGTGCTACCAACAGGGCAAATCTTGGCAAATTTACATGCATATGGACAGCACCAATACATGAAATAGAGGTGTACCATTGAAAGGGTAGTAGGTAATGACAGTGAATGTGCATGTGAACGTTGCTATGAAACCACAAGTTGTAACACTGCGAATGTCATGGGAGTATGCATGCACAGGGTCAAAAAAAATGCAGGTGAGTGAGTGTTAACCCGGTGATGCCAACGTATGTAATGGTGTGTATTGCTCAAAGTATGAATCAGGTAAAATGGAAACTTTGCAAGGTGCACAATTCACGGTAAATAAATGGGTGGCAAATTACAATCACTGGGGGTTCTGCTTATGGTAGCAAAATGTACAAACCCACATTGACAATAGCACTGACAAAAGATACCCAACACTGCACACACATGTACACACAACCCTGGTGACTTGCAAACATGTGTACAGCCACATGTGCTAATATTCGCACAGTATTGATACTGCCAGTACTGTGCCAGCTGGGCAGCCACAGTTTTAATATGTCACATATATTATTGACTAGGCAGATTGAACTGAAATGCAGAAACAAGAACTGGGCAAACTAAGTGATAGAAATAGCAATGTTTTTGTGGGTCCTGATGGAAAATGGCAAATGTGAATTTTGCCACACAAAATTAAACATTGATAAGTCACACAAGCCAATACGCCAACGGTATTAGCGGCTGGCGTCCTCAGCAACAAAGGTGTGCCCTTGAGAAGATGGTTGCAGACATGGAGGAGCAAGATATGATTCAGAAGTCAATTCTCCATGGGGGGCCCATGTATGCTAGTGTGTAAACCAAACAACAAAGGTACCGATTTGTGGTAGACTATCGGGGTATCAATAAACTCATAGAGTTGGAGGCTACGCCACTTCCTACAACAGAAAGAAGCACTTAGTAGTCTTGGGTCCTCACGTCCCATGTATTTTACAACTTTAGACTTGCAAAGTGGGTTTTACCAAGTAACAAATGACCAGGCTTCCCGCCCTTACAAGCCTTTCGAGTCATCTGGCCTCCATGAATCCAGCGGTCTCCAATGGGATTAAAAATAGCCCATCGCATTTCAACGTGTGATGGAAGCAGTACTTCACGGAATCAATGGAAATATTCGTTGGCATTTCTCGATGCATTATCATAGTTGCCCTAGTTGGAATCCACCTGTCTGAGATACATTGAAACCGTGTTTCAGCGCTGGGTCAAATGCTGGCTTAAAGCTACGACCTGATAAAATGTCATTTTGCCAGACAAAATGTCCACTTTCTTGGCCATGTTGTGGATAAGAATGGTATATCTCCAGACCCAGAAAAGGTACGAAGCAGTTGTCCGAGTATCCAATACCAGCAAACTTGAAAGACTTGCGGGCATTCTTAGGTTTGTCGGGGTACTACCGACGCTTTATCAAGAACTATGCACACATTGCCATGCCCTTGTATTCTCTCTCAGAAAGGGACAACGTTTGAAATGGACATCTGAGTGCACGGTGGCTTTTGACAGTTTGAAAACTGCACTCACTTCACCACCTGTACTAGCCTATCCTGAATATGCAAACCCTTCAAAGGGCTACACAGACGCAAGCTCATTTGCTACTGGTCATGCTGGTGGGTATTGGCCCAAGATATAGATGACAATGAGCGAGTCATATGTAACATGGCAGATCTTTAACTGCGGCTGAGCGGAATTATGGGATAACGGAAAAAGAATGCCTGGCATTAGAGACACGGTTCGCAAGCTGGACTGCTATCCGCGTTATTCATCCTTCACAGCAATAGTGATCATGCTTGCGCCCTCAAGTCACCACCGTATTCACAATCAAGACACTACAGGGAAATTTGCCAGATGGATAACTCTTCTTCAGGCATATGACTTTGAAATTGTGTTATAGACCAGGCAGAGTCCATCAAGAAGCTGATGGCGTCAGTCGCAGACAGTATGACAATGACACAGACCAAAATGTAGATGAGGATAGCGTTTTCCATCATTGGCCCCAGAGTTTAGAGTGGAATTTTGAGCAGTGCAACTCAAAGCCCATTGGTCAAATTTCTGTCCTAACTACTCGCAAGCTGAAACAGCACCATGTTTAAAACAGGGTCGCACATTTATTGATAGTTTCAAGGACATTTTTACAATCTACACAGAAAATGTTTGAACAATGATCAACTTCAGGAAATTGCAAGACGATGAGACGATTCAAACACAATTTCTTGCATTTTTAACTCAGGCATCCTTCCCAGGATTCAATAGAAGCTAGTAGAGTAGTTGAAGCAACAGAATGATTATTTTGTGCACGAGGGAATTCTTTATCATGTTTGGGTTGAACTGTAAGGGATCAAAGCCAAGCAGGAGCCATGTCCGTTGGTTATTCCGTCTACCTTAGTGCCTACTGTTTTGTTTTTGTTTCCAGACCACGAATGTTTCTCACATTATTGGGAGGCCACATGGGTAATCGCCCGGGACTATGGACAAAAAAAAAAAACCCGCATGCGTTTCTATTGGCCACTTGCAAAGATATGTGAATTGGATTAAGTTCATGCGAGCCATGTTAGTAAAAACGCGAAAAATCCAAAATTTCCAGTCAGAGCACAGCTGCTCAATGCCCGTGGCAAATAACCTTGACGAGAGCTCAGCAAAGACATCTTGGGACCACTACCTGTGTGTCAGCGGACAGGAAACAAGTATGTGTTAGTCTCTTTATTGACTCTTTCAAAAATATGTGGAATGATTACCTTGCCAGAATAAAGCGTGTAAACGATGGCACGGGCTTTATCAGAGAAATAAGTAATATGTGCACGGAGCACCGGCATCTTCACATTCAGGACAGAGGAACTAACTATTTATCTCACATATTCAGGAAACGTGTCAACTTCTGCAGGTGAAGAAAAGAAAACGCAGGAACCACATCATATCACCCACAGTGTAACGGACAAAGTGAACGCTGTATGTCCTATTTTGTCGTCACTCGCCAAGCGCCTTGGAGAAGTACCACAAACACTTGGGATGTGTATTTGCTTTACTCCAGCTGGCTAATACAACACCACCAAATGTCTTGATAGTAACTGGATACCCTCCAGCGTTTCTTGTCCATGGCGTTACCTCCGCACTATAGATAGCCAACTCCTGACTTGCCCTATAACCCCTCGTAAGCACACAACAGTATGTGGAAACATTGTAGGACACTATGGAGAGTGCGTCGAGAAAAATGCAGTGGAAGTAGTTGGGAAAGAGCGCAAGGGAAAAACACCGCACTCAGAAAATTCAAGGACAAAGTGCATGATCCATCATTTCAGGTTGGGGTTTTGGTTTCATGTGTACCGCCCGGTTTTCACGGCCCGTCACAATCTGGAAAATTGGTGTCACATGGGACAGGGCCCGATACATCATTGAGAAATTTTCTGATGTTAAGGTCCGCTGCGCCGCAAACATAATACACTGATTGTGCCAGTAGAATCCATGTGAACCGTTTGAGCGGTAGAGCGCAATGTTTTAGGAAATACCCCGAGTGTCACCCCAGATCTTTCCCATGCACATGTGTGCGCAATTACTACATGTAGAATTTGGCCTTTTAGAGTCAGTCAACCAAAGTTGACTGCCAAGGTGCATCCACATGTCAACTGATACAGTGTGACAAATAATGCCAATATGGACGTGCCTAGAGATAAGGGACTCGTGATGCCACCATGATGCTATGATAAATGACACACACAGCAATTGCCTAGAGAAATGGACTACACACATGCAAACAGAGGTGTTACATAATGATAAGTGCAGTGAATCACACACACAAAATAATGAGCCATTTTATGAGGTGGAAAAGATTTTGGGCAGGAAAAAAGTTTGCTGATGGGAACTGGCTTTACCGTGTGAAAGGCTATCTTTGACAATAATGACAACAGTGGTGGATCCCATTCCACGGATCTCAATAGTGCCTGCCAAAAAAATGGGTCACAGGACAACTGCAGAGGGTATAACCTATCTATCAGGGTAAGAAAACGTGTTATGCGGAGATTCACGGCCTAAGTACCTGTAGTCCATGGCCACGGGGAATATATTCAGTCAGCAAACCATTTGCTACTATGCAGGTTCATGGTGTTAATTTTATTGCATGTAGAGTACAAAGTGGAAAGTGGAATCTTGACTAAAATAAACCAGGGTTATTTTAAGAACGCCATGGTACATGGCTCTAGTCAGCCTTTAAGGTTTCAAAATATGGTATTTTTTTACTGATTTCCCAATCACAGACCACTAAGGCCGTTCGTAACTAGAAATTATAGCTGACATAAAGTTATTTTTCAAAATTATGTTTTGCATTTTTTTTTTCAAAACAATGACATTTTAGGCAAATTGGTGTATGGCAGGGGTGATAAACATTTGCAGCTTTCGCGTTAGATTGCATCCACAGATGGATTGTTTAGATAAAAAAAGAATGTCCCGTTCCTGTACCAACAGAGTTAGGAGTCCCAGTACACGGAGATTGTTAACGATTTTTCCCCAGTACATTTACACTGTGGGTGCCTCAGTGTGTAGTACAGATGACAGGTACAATGGCAGTTTGATCTTTGCAAAGGTGAGGTACATTGATGTACAGTGTAATGAGGTTTCAAATGTTTGTGATTGTTATGGTGAGGACAGACTGTTTATTCAGAGGAAATGCTGCATACGTCATGTAAACTGTGATCAAATCTTGCTTCGGAACACCAAACTTTTTTAGACGGCCAATGATGTGTAACCGCTTACTACTCTTTAGTAATAATGGTGGTAATCTGAGTTTCCCATTTCAAATCATTTTGGACCCATATCCCAAGCAGTTTCGTTCAGAAACAACTTCAAGAACATTATCACCAATTGAAATTGAAGGTGCTTGAGGTGGGTTTCGCTTAAAACAGATCTGCATGGTTTTTGCATTTGTTAGGATTTAAGTTGAGATGATTATTCACAGACCACGTATACAGATTATTAACATCATTTTGCATAGATGAAATGCCATTAACCGAACGGATCTCCCCAAGGGAAGATCATCAACATATTTCATATGTGGGCCAGAAGAATCTACAGCTGCATCATCAGCCATACCCAAAAAAATAATAGGACCAAGCTTGGGCCCTTGGGGGACACTGCACGTGAGATTTTCCCACTCAGACAGGGCCGATTGATAGCGAACTCTCTGCCGTCTATCCGAGAGGAAGCTGATGATCCAAGGAATATTTCAGATCTTGCCCCCGAGGGAGATCAATTTGGTAACAGCAATTGTATGATCGACACAGTCGGAAGGCTTTTGAAAAATCAGTAAATACCAAGGGTACCTATTGAGTTGGTCAAATTACTACCTTTGTAAAAAACCATCTAAAATATCAACAAGGGCAGTGTGTAGTTGACGATCCACTTAGGCTACCGTACTGACTATTATCCATATTACCAGTAATGTCATCTAAAGCAATTTAGATACAACCTTCAGCAACTTTTGCCAACTGAGAGTAAGAGAAATGGGTCTAAGTGAGGATCACAGTGATGTGTGTTGTGGGAGTAATTGGGTGATTTCTTTTTGTCAAAACAAAAGGTGAAACATTGCACTGTTTCCACCAGTACATGTATATGATTGTTGAGATAAAGATTGACACCAGTTCCCATGCTGCAGTCATAGTAGTCAGCTGGCCTGGGTACATCAGTTGATTCACACATTTAATGAATGTGTTGCATAGAGTGGGAAGGTATATAAACAAACCAATGTTGGTGATTAGGATGTGAAATTTTGATTGGCGATCTGAATTACTGGGTGCCAAACCATTTTGATAGGTAGTGCCTAAATGGAAAGAATGCCAAATTATGTTTTGCTTGCCACATGATAGTGGATAACAGTAAATGTTCACTCTTGGGAGTATTGTTGAAATTGCTTAAATGTGAAAACTTAGTTTTCCTTGAGTACTAGTATATACTAGCTTACACTTTCATGTGATGATATACCTGTATGTAGCTCACTCTTAGTGACCACAGTGAAATCACAGCTTATTGTATGATGTCATCATTGGATGAGCACAATACTTGAAACTTGAAGGTTCTATTTGTACGCTGTAAAAAGAAAGATACACACAAATGAACACTTTGTAATGTAAAAATCAGTTTCCACTGTAGGAATACTGTTAGTTTGCCCCTGGCCTAGCTTCTTCCAAAAATTATTGCAAAATCAGGAAGTGGTTTTTGATTCCAACTCTTTTGCATTTTTACAGTTTTAATGATTTCCAATAATAAATTGTCCAAATTTTTTTTTTGTCTTTTACACAATTGAGCATAGGTCCTTGTTTGCCTAGCTGCCTGCCTTGAATCTGTGTTGCAGGGTTTCAGTAGCATGTGATACTGTTACTCAGCCTCCATTCATGATTGCAGCAGATCTTGCCTTCACGTGGTCGGGTCTCTTGCACTCAGGAGCAGTTAGTGTAATTGTGTTGTGATTTATCTTTATGTGAATCAAGATCATGAATTCATAATAACTAGAGATAATGTTTTTTAAATTAACTTAGTATATATAGTTGTATTCACTTTTACCAATTCACCATTTCTAATTGTTAGATCTAAGTAGTGAATTCCCAATGATACATGTATAATTAAAGTGGATTTCATTGTTTAGTGATTCACAGTAGTAAAAATGTTTCTGAATATGTCAAAGGCAGGTTTTCTCTGGTTTAGAAACAAAATCAGCTGTATAATGATGTTTGATATTGATCTCCTCTTCCAGGTTCAGCTCGGTGGGACTCGCTTGGGGGAGCGGGGGGTGATGTGACGGTAGCCCTCTGGGGGACCCCCCCCCCTGTGATTTGAAGAGTATAGCGCCCCCTTTCCTCCAATGTGATTCCCGGTGAGTTGACCTTCCGGAGGGATTTGGTTGACTTCGGTGCCGTAGAATTTTCCGTTGATTTAATCAGACGTGTTTGTAAAATGGGTTAATAAAATACAGAAAAAGATCCAGAAGTGAGTACTACCGAGTTATAATTCCCCAGCGTGTGTAAACTTTAAGGCAACTAAGTACACAATCGCCATAATAGAGTCACACCAGCCACCTGGATTTTTCTATTACTCTCTACAAGCAATAGCCCTACGAATGATGTCCATCAGCCACCCAAATATTGAATGCTTTTCTGGTCCCTCGTATATACTTGACCAAACCACATCAATTCTATTTGCATTTCCTGGGACCTTAATGAATCATTCAAGTCAACGTAAACGCAATTATAGCTACATAAACCTATCAAAGATTCTGACTATCTTCATAGAACAGATAAGTTGAATGATAATAGACTTTTGAGCGCCTGTATTTTGGATACAAGGAACACAAAGTCTTTGCACTCTATATGTAACATGAATGCCAGATATCTTAGTACTTTCATGAATCTGGTAAATCGAACCACATTCTGCCTCCTCTCCAAACCATATCGACGCTATCCAAACTTTTCCTCCGGTGACACGATGGGTTGAATCTACAATGCGAGTCACAAACAAATTGACCCTGATTGTGTCCGATATTTTAGGTACCAGTATATAAATAAGTGAGATTTTGTATCATCTGAACTTAGTTCATTATCTTTAATTTGCTGGCACAATTTTCATTCACCGTTATTTATGACACCTCGGCTCCAGTCTTTTGCATCAAGTCGTTTGTGCTCCTATCCCCAGATTCCACGTTAAAATGAACGGCGTTTAGCGAGCACAGAATTGTCCGGAAGAAAATCGGACATTTATTGACTGCAAATAATGTGACGCTATTTTAAAGAGACACTGGCACATTTGAAAAATAGTGCGCCTCAGATTTTTTCCAAAATCGATATTTATTGCAGTGTTGTAAAGCTTTATATACAATCCCTTACCCGAAATGATTAAGACCAAATCACATTCCTTTATGTGTAAACAGAACGATTTTTAATAATTTAACGTCGCCGGCGACTTACATTCAGCAGACGACGAAAATTTCTTTTAACACATAACACGCATCCGTGTGCATGTTTCTCACGCTATGACACACTGTTAACAGGTCTATACTTTGTGGTTTTAATATAGTGAGTACAGTCAAAATGTTCATGTATATACCTTTGTTGATTAAAGTTATGGAAAACTTAAATTGGCCTACAACTTACCTGGAATGGTCTTATATCCTCATATCAATGTCGCGTATCTGTTTTGGGGTATGTTATTTTTATGTGTAAAATATATCCTGTTCTTCCAATGGCCTAACCTATTATTAGTATTAATCATTTAAGAGCAATTGACGAAATTCCATATTTTGTGAAAATTTGCCATGCCGCTTTAACCAAACAAAGTCAGTTACAATTTACCATCGATGCCCCTTTAACCGTTTCCTACAGCCCTCACTCATAAAAATCATTTGAAAATAATTAACTTCATACAATGGGGTATCAGTTTCTGAGGTTTTAATGAATCATATCATATGAATGAACAGACATCGTGACAACCTTTTGAGGTTTAAAGTATTGTTGTAGACCCAAAATATGCACATCTATTAATTTATTATCACTGACTTTTACACCTTTAAGATTCCACAGACCCTTATTATCATGGGGGGGGGGGGTACTTTGCTTATTCGCCGGCCGTGGCAATTTCAAATGGGAACCCTTGATGGAGGGAAAAGCGAATCATTGATCAAAAGACATGTATCGCGGCCTATACTTAGCCGATTGGAATTATCTTTGCATGGCAAATTATAGATTAAGAAATAGTCTTTTCGATGATCCTCACAAAATTCAAAATTACGGACAAAAACAGTCAATTTGTTTTTACTCACCCTGATTCGTTCACATTTGTTCATTTCATTTCATTTTATTCAGTACTTATACACGCAAAATGAAACCAGAAAAATACACATAAACCTATACAAAGATTGCACATGTATAAATAACAATTATAAAATCAATGTATACAATGTGATGGTGGTACCGGAGAGAACTATTTCAATGTGAAAAATGGAAACTTAACCCATAGTACCAAGGATAGCCCAAAAACCTTTTTTACAAAAAAACTTAATTCCATTGGGTTCCTTAGCATAAAAAGCAAGCAACAGAGAGGCAGGCATGGGCAAAAACATTTTTTAAAAAACAGTAGACTGCAACAAAGCAATGAATTGCAAAAAACAAAAACAGAAAAAATAATTTGAAGCTAATATCTCATTATGATGCATTGGGTTATGTTCAGCTAGCCTAGCTGGCTCGAATATGTTTTTAACGGCCATTTTTGAAAGACCAAATTACCAATTCTTTAATGGAACTGGGTAGGAAATTCCAATGAATGATTGCAGTATAGAAAATGTATGGCTAGCTCGTTTCTTGATCCTAGGACAACAGAATTGTGTGGGCTACCCCTGGTATTAATTGTGAACAGATATAGCACGGTAAAAATGACATTAAGATAATCTGGGGCAGTACCCTGAAAAATTTTAAAAAACTGGTTCAATTTCATCCTAACACTCTGTCTTTACTGAAAGGCAACCCGGCTCTCGTCCACTCCTTATGTCCAATGATGAGTGCGAGGACCTATATTCAAAATAAACCGAACTACCTTGTTATGCATTGTTTTAAGCTTATTTTTCAGAATATTGAGAAGAACCTTTATACCATGAATAATCATAGTGACATAAATAAGCGCAGTGCTCAATGTTTTGCGAGTTTTCTCACTTAACAAATGTGCATGTCTGTACAGAATCCAAGCCTCGCACAGCGTTTTTTTAAGGATATCACAGGCAATGTTTTCCGCCCAACAAGATTGATCAGGGATTAACCCGTAATATTTAGCAGAATCAGCCGGCTTAATTCGTTACCATCACATGAAACTGAAGAATTGTTGACCTTTTTGAGTTTTCTTTTTGAACCAAACAGAACACATTCTGTCTTACCAGATGTAAGAAAGTTTATTATGAACAAGCCACTGACGGCATGACTCCAATTCTTGCTAAGTTTGTCGGCAATACACTGGGGATTTGTGTCAGAAACCAAGAGAGCGCTATCGTCTGCAATAAAAGTGCAGGAGTTTTGCATCGACACTGGCGGCCATGTCATTTATATAGTCATCGAAAAAGAAGGGGGCCCAAAATGCTGCCTTGTGAACCCACAGGAAATTTGAAGGGGGTCATAATCCCCTTTTTCATGAAACAATTTGTTTCCTACCACTAAGGTACGATCTAAAACCATTCCACAGAATCTATGCCCATGGCTTTATTGTTTTTTTGCAAAGAATGACATGGTCGACAGGGTCGAACGTCCTTTGGATATCTTTAAGACTAAGCCAGTATAATTACCCTTGGAAACTTGATCTTGAATATACTCCTTTAGTGTGATCAAACAGGTAGCAGTGAAAGGAGTTTCCTGAAACCAGATTGGTAACTATAAAGTATATTGTTTTTTTCACGCAATTACGATCTACCTGGTTAAAAACCAGGTTAGGTTTAATTTCCATGTAGAATATAAATATAGGGATCCAAAGATCTAAGTCCCCCCTAACATTTTGTGAAGAGTCAAAATATACTCAAGCATTTTTCAAATTCAAAGAGTAAGCAAATTAGATGTGATTGTATGCTGAAATTTCGTGTATCCTTGGTGGTACACTTGGATGACAGAAATCAAATTGCGCCTTTATAGTCCTAGTGGGTAGTGGTGTTCGAGCACCCCCTGAAATAAACTTCTAATCAATGTCACTATATCAGAAAAATGCGTAGAAAACGATTAGCTATGTTAAAAAAATCAAAAAGTGTCCACTACCATTTTTATGCAAATGTATGGCAAATTAGTAATCGCCATTACAGAAAAATACAATTTTCGATATATCTCCGCCAATACTGTTGATAAATGAACAAATAGGTTACTGGGCCTATGTTTCGAGGGTCAAAGATCAAGAGGGAACCATTTTGAAAATTACCAGATTCCCCATGATGACTAATTGCAAATTAGGGTCACCATTAGCTAAAAATACAATTGTCGATCTATCTCACCCAATACTGTTGATCAATGACAAATAAGAGAACTGGACTTTCTATGTTTTTGAGGGTCAAGATCAAGATGGAACATTTTCAAAATTACCAGATCTTTCCATGATGACATAAAATGCAAATTAAGGTCGTCCATTAGCTAGAAATCCATATTGGTGTAAATCTTTGGCCAATATTCCAACATACCTAGACAGTGACATGTGTGTAATCAAACCAAAAAAAAACGTCCGAAATGTGAAGAAAAAGGATTCTTCGGTCTCCGACGCATCCGTATGTGCTATCCATATGGTCCATAAATCAAGGAGCAAATAGAACGACATGTTTGTATGCAACAGCCACAGAAATTAATTTTGTTACAGTCTTGTAGGACATTGCATCTCATATGTTTCAAAAGCAGTGAGATCTGGTTTTGTTATCTTTGGTTACCCTTTCTTTGTGTGTGATAGTGTTTGTGTGTGTCTGAAATGAAAACGAAAACTATCGTTCTGAGAACCTGCTGAAACGGCTACAAGGACCACTGAAAGACATATCTCCTTTAGATCTCAACAAAAAGTAATGCAGTTGCATTGGGAATAACTGTTTCTGCAGCTGGGCACCCTGGAAACATTGACATGGTGTGTCAAGGTGTTGCGATATTTTGCAGGCTTTCAATGAATCCCATAGGCCCTCGAGTTATGATTTTTCTGGGTGGGGGAGTCCCAGCTGCAAGATACGGCTCCTACTCCATGCACGGCATCTTTTCCTTGATGGCAATAAACCTGATAAAAAGCCATACAAATATTTTATGTCATATGGTAGTAT
Organism: Ophioderma brevispina; assembly: GCA_023653785.1. Classification (NCBI taxonomy): domain Eukaryota; kingdom Metazoa; phylum Echinodermata; class Ophiuroidea; order Amphilepidida; family Ophiodermatidae; genus Ophioderma; species Ophioderma brevispina. The sequence continues at coordinate 83,442 of JAMKCH010027212.1, read as the reverse complement.
ATAGAGATCGTGTCATTCTCAAAAAAATGGTGTGAAGATGACCACAAGAGAAAGGAGGAAAAAAAAAAAACTGTAGTGCCACTGCGCGTGGAGTGACATGGTGGGGGAATTTCTGGAGTGTTGACTTTCAAGCTAATCTGACTCCCTGCAACTTATCTAACCCCCGGCAGAATTATTGTCCTATGGCTTTCGACTCCGTTTGGCACTTCCCTGTCTCGTGGATCCCTGCAGCACTGTTGAGAATGTTGCTACCATAGAAATTAATAGAGATTTATTCAAGTTAGCCATTTTCCAAGTGGAATAAGTGTTGTCCTCGGACATAATTTTATGTCTATGTGAGGCTAGTTGATTCTTTGACCGGGCCTTGATCAGGGCTGGTTTTAACATGTTAACTCAAAACAAATATGAACGGTCAGAGTGCAACCGGTGCAAATGCATGGTGAGATGCTGCTTTGGAACATATATATCTGGACTGGATTTCCGTTGTCCCTCTGGCACTGCATAGTACAGGTCGTGCCCGTTAATGTTTAAACTTTTGCGCTTATCTCTATCATCTTTACAAGCTATTACCATGCAAGGAACCGTCTATGTCAGCAGGTAGGATTTTCCTCAACGCCAGTTTCTATGTCGTCGACTTGTTTTAGATGCCAGGAAGGGTCTATGGACTCATTGAAAGCCTGCTGATATTACGAAGAGAGCGACATCTTGACACGCGATAAAGTTGAACCAGACCCATTTTTCTGGGCCCGTGACCCCCTTTACTCTTCAAGTGGAGTAGACTTGAGGGTGCTTTGTGGGTAATGCCTTTAGCTCTACTTTGTCACGGAAAATAAATTCTGGTGGGAAGATGGGTCCAACCACCGGAAGAGAAAACATCTACGAGGGGGGGGGGGGCGATACCTCTGTGAGTTCCGATAGTATCACAAATATTGAACCTAAGAGTGTGATAGTACAAATATACATGAGGTCAAATTTTGACTTTTCTTTTCCGAGGCGCAGCCGAGTGAATAGAACAGTCACAATTAACCGAACGATATATTTTTACTATTGCACAAATAAGGCAGTCACTATTTGTTTTATATCATGATATCACTGTTTTATTTTCATGCCATGTGATTAGTAAAAACTATCACATGCCAGTGTCGTAACAGCGGGGGGGCAGGGGGGCAGGTTGCCCCCCCTGACGACTTTTGGCCGGGAAAAAATTGCAAAAATCATGCTAAAATCAGCCGTTTTTTAGCCCTCTGAGATGGAAATTTCCCAACTGGGAAATTTTCCCCCTCAGAGCGGGAGGCGTTACGCCACTGCACATGGCTCAAATCACTACTATCATGATATAATTCCGGTTGTGTATCATCTCCCAACAGACGACGATATCCAGCTCGTTCAAGATCATAGTTTTTGCTGATCACAGTTAGGTATCTGATCACAACATCGACATGTCGATATGGGACCTATACATTGCCAGAAGATTTCACGCCTATGAACTGCTCCAATCTTATCCTGCATTTCCTTTAAATTTTACAGGGTGTAAAACTACTACTATGCTTAATGCGTTTTAAAAGTGTTTTACAGAGTTTTAGTCTAAATGTTGATAATCTTGTTTTGGGATGAAATTTTTAGAAAACGTCTTTGGCAAGTAATTTTTTCTCCTGTAGTTCCTTAAAGAGACATGAGGAGGATCTCCAGAAGAAGCGCACCATTTTTCTCGACCCAGGTGTTTTTACATAATTGGAATGCTTACTCAGATTAGATCCATCTGAAGTGAATAAGCCGAATCGCCGTCTTTATGTAATAAGATATGGTTTATTACTTTCTGTCGTGCACGACAGAAAGTCAACGCACTGTGTTTTTCTATGGGGAACGATACGATAGCAGGCAAGTTTAAAACAGGTTTGTGTTTTTCTTTTGCACCTGTTTTGTCCACTAAACCTTCGAAACGTTTCTCTTTCAGGTGGCTACAACCAATCCAGTGAAATTGGAGAGAAATTTGTATCCTAAAAAAATCTCCTCCTGTCATGTAATTATACTGAGGGTTTACAACTACCATGATACAATTACGGATATCACACTTGCATGTTGGCAGAGAGTTATTGGAGACTGTGGAGTTCTGTTCTTCACGTTTTTTTTTGCGGCACGATAACACCAGTATCTTACTCTCGCATTAGGTCTTGTATCATTCCATACCTTGAATTTAAGAGAAAATGTTACCAGTATCATGTATAGAAGTCTAAATTTACTTGGCCATCAAAGTTTCTTATAATTACCCACAAAAGGAGACTATCGACATTGAAGGCCCAAATTTGCATAGTCTTAGTATTTGCAGTTGACTGTTAATACCAAAAACATAATTTTATGAGTGCCTTTTCAATTATCCTCGATCCTAAAAACATAGGTCTCGTCATCTTATGTGGCAGGTATGTGGAATATTGGCCACGATATGACCAATATTGATTTTTGGCTAATGTCCTACCTAATTTGGCATATTATGTCATCATGGGGAAAAAAAAAAAACACTAATAATTTTCAAATGGTTCATCTTTATCTTTGACCTCAAAACATAGGTCCAGTTACCTTATTTGTTCATTTATCAACAGTATTGGTTTAGATTATATCGCAAATTGTATTTTTAAGCTAATGGCGACCCTAATTTGCATATTACGTCATCATGGGACCTCTGGTAATTTTCCAAATGGTTCCATCTTGATCGTTGATCCGCTCAAAACATAGGTCCCGTTACCTTATTTGTTCATTTATATCAACAGTAATTGTTGAATTATTGAAAATTGTATTTTTAGCTAATGGCGACCCTAAGTTGCATATTCGTCATCATGGTTACATCTGTAAATTTTCAAAAATGGGTTCCATCTTGTCTTTGACCTCGAAACAAAGGTCCAGTCACCTCATTTGTTCATTTATCAACCAGTATGGCTGAGATATATCGAAAATTGGTATTTTTTCTCTGGTAATGGCGAAACTAATTTGCATATATTTGCATAAAATGATTACGTGTGACACTTTTTGATTTTTTTAACATCGCTAATCGTTTTCTACACATTTTTCTATATAGTGACAGTGATTAGACGTTTATTTCAGGGGGGTGCAACGCAACACCCTTCTACCCAATAGACTATTACGGAATAAACCCCATCAATTCCTCATTCAAGTCTATTAACCCTGGGGAAGAAATTTACTGAAGGAATAACCGAAATTTCTGTGATCGCACGTGGTTCCCTTGTATCGTAAATAAAAAAAAGATGGTATTTTGATGCATAGTTTGATTGATATCCAGTTTACATTGTAACGCGTTTTTTTTATTGGGTAAGGATTACTTCAGCTACTCAAATTTAGTGTATGTTATAACAGAGATAAGCAAATGGAAACTAACATGCTCATTTTTATTTCTTTTGAAATTTGAATAAGCGAGAAGGAGAGTGGATTGATCTTTGAATCATCTATGTTTATGCATTGACATCTGTTCATCATGAATGGAATTAACCTTTGAATCTCCTGCATGTATTTGGATGTGCACTATTTTCTTCTGCTCTTGAAGATAAGAAATAAAATCCATGGATTGGTCTGCTAATAACAGGATGTTAATCCAATTAAAACTTATTGATCACCTCAAAGTAGCGCCTCAAACGTGACGCCACCTTGCATCAGACTATTCCACATAACTCAGCCGTGTTTGGAACATTTTGGATAAGCAGCGAATCAGGAACCTCACCAAAAGCATAATGCATCATTGCCTGGATCTTTAGACCATGAGGGATTGACCCATTGCAGGGGCGGATCAGGATTTGAAAAACGTCCAAATTACCGGGGGCTGAAGGCTGAAACTTGTCCAAAATGTGCTGATTTTGCAAGAGTTTGCAGAAATACCGGGATGCGCGCGCCCCCTCCGCCCCCTCCCTGGATCCGTGCCTGCCATGTATACTAGCTTGCTCTGATAATGAAGCAATACGTGGTTATTAATAAAACCTGAAAGTTAGAAACGAATTTTTTAATCTATCGGACTATTGGTTGTGAATGCCTTATTACAATTGCAAGGATAAACTTGGGACAAGAGGTTTATAATGCAACTTGATTGTTGTTGGCACTGTGGCTAAGCCATTAGCAACGATCATTGGCTAAGCTTCGGGAAACCTGCCATGACACCCTCATTCTGAAAAGGCCTACCTTAGATGTGCTCAAAAATATCTTCTGTGTCAAATATTAGTTGTGTGTCCCAGACAATAGCGATTGCCCAGATAAGGACACCTTGTTTCAAATTACTTAAATGAGAAGTTTCAGACTTAGAGAAACGACAACACTGAAACAGTACTTCTACGTGTCAAGACCGACATCCTCAATGCAGTTGCTAGTGCACATTTGAGTATTACACGACATCACAATTTCAGGATTAGAAAAAAAAAACATACCCTTTTGTCCACTATTTTGCGTCTGTTTTTTTGACACCCTAATCAATGTACGCGCGCACATCGCTTGTTGGAAAAAAGAAACCCTTTTTACGCGTTTTCTTGTTGACGCATTTCATATCCACTTTGAATACAAGTGCCCCCGGGAATTCCTTTGGCTAGGTTTACTTTCAAAATTCAACGTTCTGTTCTTACACAAGTGGATTCGGTCATACCTGCAGAACCGCTCTATTCGTGTGCGCATTGTGCCGATATGCATCGGGTGCACTATATAAATCTCCCGTTTGATCTTCCTTAGGGCCCGAGTCTCTCGTTTGCATGATGTATACATACTGTAAATCGCATCAATCACCGGGAAGATAATATTATACAAACCACATGTATGCAAATGATGTGCAGCTATACATAACATTGATAGTGATTGACAAACATGCTGCTGACAGGTTATTTCTTTGTATGATGAAAATCAGGAGTTGGATGCGCCTCTAACAAACTCCAACTAAATGATGAAAGACATCCCCATCAGGTCGAGCTGTGGATGTTCCCCAGTCATCGGCAATCAGAAACCTTTGTGTGGGTTTGATCAGAAATGTCCAACACTGTGAACACAGTGAAACACGTTAACGTCCACCTTCGCAATATTTACCAGATCCCAGTCGCTTTGACGCACCATTTCGTCAACTCACTGATTCTATCTCGATTTAACTATGCCCCCCCAATTTACTAATGTATGGAATGTCCGACCAGAGCCTGAGTAAGCTCAGATATTGCAGATAGAGCACCCAGGCTGGTGTCAGATCTAAGTGATAATTTGTTAAAAAAAACCAAAAACAGGGGGGGACACCAGCACTCCCTCCTTGAAAGCTCATTGAAATACCGATCGGTGAGATGTTGTTTAGGGTGCTTGTTCCGATCATGCGTATGTGGTCTCTACTTGATAGAGCGCCTGGCACTTGCACATACACCCCGTCAAGTACGTGGGAAACCAACTTACGGTTTTTTGGAGGTAGACGCAACAATGCATGTTGCAAAGTCCTATCAATTACTGTGCTAATATTGATTGGTTAACACTTAAAATGGCAGGTTTTTTTATATCTTGGGACTGAATTAGATTGAGGCTCAAAATTCAGGACGACAATGAGAAAAATACGGCCTTCATTGATATCAAAATTGATTTACCTTTCCGGGTAAATCGGGGAGGGGGGTCCCAAAGACGATCGGAACACGCACCTTTAAGTTTATGCTTATTACCTGCAAGGGTATTTCCGGACAATTGATATTATACTTCTCCGAATACCTCTCTATGAATCTTGGCAGGCCAGGCTTGCGGTCTGAAGATGACAAGGCGCTCCCCGCCGTTCCTCGTACAAAAAGATCAATGGGTAACAGGACTTTCAGCAATGCGGCCCCTAGCCTATGTAACTCTTTGCTCATATCTGTTCGCCACTCCAGGTCCATCGTTTCTTATAAGAGGGTTCTAAAATTATTTCATAAGAGTTGAGCATATCCTTAAATTGGTATACAGGGTGTCCACAAAAATGGTGCAAGACCACAGCGCCCTCTTTGGAGGTGACAAAAATAAATTATTGACGTAATATTTACATCATATCACAAATGAAGTCTTGGCTTTTGAATACGGTTTACAGCATCCGATTTGGTTGGTGCAATCCAGAGATATGGCTAATATTCTAAGAGAAGATGCGGATCCAATTGTGCCACTTTTCACAGAATAGGTACAAAGTAATAATGCTGGGATAGGATGTAGTCTGATTGATTAAGAATTTCACTTCAGAACATGCAACAACACATCGAAAGAGTCCATTATCATAATAGTCATGTGCAATTTCAATTTGATTACAGAACTATGGTTATTTGTATTTTCAATTTGCTTCCAGAACAGAAGAAGTTCCTTTTCCAGAACTCTTAAAAATGTGTATTATTAATTCAAAAAGATAATTATTGTTTGATAATGGCTACAATGGTTTCAGCTGAGTGTGCTCTATTTTTAAGTTCTTTACTTATTTATGAAGTTATTTTAGAATGTTTATTGAGAAAAAAGGAAAACATTGATATGAAGCAACAAGAAAGAGATAAAGCATTATAATTGTGTGATGGATGAATTCTTTCGAATCAATAACGTGTATCAACATGCATGATTCGATTGTGTAAAGCTATCTCATCTGTGAAAAGTGGCACAATTGGTATTTCACCCTCTCTTAGAATATTAGCCATATTTCTTGATTGCAACAACCAAATCGAATGCTGTAAACGGTATTCAAAAGCCAAGACCTAAATGATGACATGATGTAAATATCATGTCGCTTTTTTATTTTCTTCACCTCCAACGAGTGGCGTTTTGCCTTGCACCATTTTTGTGGACACCCTGTATACTGCCTCACGTGAATTTTCCTATTTGACTGCGCTGTAACCATTTATTCGTAAAGCGCTTTAACCTTAATTTGATAAGGCGCTATATCAAATGCTGTTTGTATAGTATTATTATTATTAAGAGAAAATGGAATTCTCCTAGTGCTGTTTGCCCATTTTCAGAGGTTTCTAGAAAAGATACTCTAAATATAGCTAGGGACTTTTCCGGGGATTTTCAATGTTGGCGCAGCTAAAGATTGTATCATAAGATGATGTCATGGTGGGAGATCCAGTTGGATATTGTTAGGTGAATTTCCAGACGATGTCATTTGTGTGTGTGTGTTTCAATTGGACAGTGTTAGGCTATGTTTATGCATGGTGCTGTAATAGAGTAATAGAGTAAGGAGAATGAGTTATGCAGAGAAGAGCGTATTGCACTCCATTGGAAGCAGTATGTATGATTGTCAACAAGACTCAGTCGATCGCCACAAATGAGGTGTCAGAATACGCGTAAATAAACACCGCGTCCAAATATATCCCATAATGTATAATCCGATGTATCGTTTGAACTTGACAAATTTCAGGGGTGGGAGTGAACTTTTAGGGGTATTTATTCAAAAAAACGGCACGGTATGCGGAGGAGAAAAATACAAATACTTCAGATTCCTTTTCATCTGGAACTGCAGGACCATTGTTATATTGTCACGCAGTTGAAAATATTTCACCTCCCCGATTTAGACTGAGTATTTCTTGTAAGACGAACAAAAGTCATGTAAGAAAAGTTGCTTCGACATAACAACTTTGTGTACAACCAAAAAATATTGCTTAACTTTATTTCTATTCAATATACGTGTTTTCAGAAGAAAACTAAGTGTCAACGACCTATATTATAATGTAAACTGATTAGTTATTTGTAAATGAGGACAGGTATTTGTTACTCGGCCTGAAACGTGGAGGTGATAACACCTAGAATATTTTCAACTGCGTGGCAATTTAATAATGCCTCCGCATACCGGGCCGATTGTTAAATATCCTTTAGCGCGGGAGCAAGCAGACATTAAATATTAAATTAAATATTAGATTAAATATTAGACAGCCTGACAGGGACCCCTGAAACGTGATTCTTAAGTGAGCAGATTGATTTGGATTTCTGGACGCCCTTCTAAAGGCAGCTGGCTGAGCTTGGCTCGCCGACACCGAATTACCGTTTCAAATTATTTGTGGTTTCGCTTTATTGGCTTCCACGGCGATCGGTGCATTTCATGGTAAAATACATGTACCTGTAATATTTTACCTTAAATTTGACGGTTTACCGTAATTTTACGGTATTTTACCGTAAACGCTTATTTTTATGGTTGGTTTACAGGTATTTTACCTTAAAATTACGGTCAACCGTAAAATATGCATGAAAATAACGGTAAATATTTTACGGTTTCACCGTAAAAATACGGTGGATCTTTATTTTACAATGTAGGGGCCTTTTAAGGAGTCCGTTCATCCCCTACTACAGAAAAGGTTTACAGTCAGCCAGCAGGTCACGCTTTGTGCCTGTAAAGGTCATGATTTCTTAGCACGTAATTTCCAAGCCAGGTGCCAGTGCCGAAGTTTTCTGAAATAAAAGCATGAATTTAAATCATTTGAGTGGACCTGGTACAAATGAGTCAAGAAATAAATCTGTTGTTTTTTCTTTATATTCCTTGAATAATTATGTGATAACAGTTGTTTTAAAACTGTGTTCAATTTTAAGATGTCGCACAGTGTCCCCCGTTCTGACAGATTCCGGCAAACTGAACATTGGCAAACTGTATATAAGATATGTGGCTTCCTATGTGCCAAAAATAATTGGTGTCCAATGCTTTCTCGTGGTAACAAAATGATGTAAAACTATACTAAATATAGTATTACTTCGGCCTTTTACTAGATCAAGTTTTATTGTATTTTCATATACCACGAGTCAATCCGATGTGTTCATTTCACCCGGTGAGGGTATAGTAACAAAGCATAAATTACTAAATGAGAAACATCGAAGACATCCGAATAGGTAGATTGGAGAGGTTTGCCCAGACTTTGTGAAAGAAATCAAGCGACAGGTTTTAAAGTCTGCATGGTAGACCAGTATTGTCACGATGATATGGAACAAATTTGATGGTGCATTATTTAAGAAATAAAGGGTGATGCAGTAATCCCTTTAGGGGAAAATGTGTCCGAGTCGAAAAAACTAATAATGGCCCGAGGCCCAGCCGGAGTCCATTATAATATTTTTTTACGGCCGAGGATACATTATGAGCCATAAATACACTGCAAACCCTTTATTTCCTAGTCTATTCCGAAAACAGCGTGATATATGAGAAAAGGCATTGGCGAACCCATTATTGAAATATGGGCATAAAAACTGACCAATCATAATGCTGCAATTTCAATAATGGGCAGTGAGTATAATTTATTTTAATCGTGATCACATTTTCGCACATAGCGATTACATCCACCACTTCCTCCATTTTCTTTGGCATTCCCTACACTTTCACTTAGTCGTTTCTTTCGCAGCTGGTTCCACCTTTTTCATTTGTGATAGCTTTATCAGTTCATCAGACATGGGATTATGGGTACATCTTTGTTTTTGCATAACATTTTTATTTACTACTGCAACTTTCTTGATTTGAAGGTAGTCGATTTTACCGACTCAGTAGTTTTGTCACTAGAAGAATCCAGTCACATTGAGTTGGTAGGATTCTGCTAAATATCGTCATTTATTAAGGTTGGCTTTTTAGAATGATTTGTCTGCAGTCACCACGCTTAATTTATTCCCAGTGCCTTATTATCGTAATTGCACATGCGTGGATTTTCCCTTTCTTGGCTTGGTTAAATGTTTCTTGTTTCTGTTGCCCGCCTTCCCTAATTATTCCTGGTACTTAATATTTGTGCTCCTGATTCAAACCTGGTTCGCCACTCAAGGTATTTCATCTCCGTCGGCGAAAATGTTTGCATTTTTTAAAATAAGATGCTTGTTACTAACTCCTCCTTTACATCATCGTCGTGGCATAAAATTGGTGTGTACTTCGTTTAATGGTTACTATCATCTAACTAGACAGTGTAAACTCATTTCGAGATAGATAAAAGCTGGTGTTTGTTTCAACTCTACTGGTACATTATATTCCTTTAATCACTGTATTGAGGACGAATGAACTTAACTTCTTTATTTGGGTGTAATTCTATACTGACATTATTCATTTTTATCTTAGATCCTCTACTAGAAATGGTGATGATTTTGAAGAGGTATAATGCATTCATTAGTTGTTCGTATTTATTTCCTCCTGCGTGTGATTGCATACACGATGACAAGTTTTCCATTTTAACTGTCACACACAGCTTCAGCACAAATAGGGATGACACATTGCATAAAATTCTAGCCAACCTCACGCATGCAATTCTCTTCATTTAATTTCAGAGAAAAGTATAATAAGAAAGACGATTCAACTTAAATTCAGTGGGTTCCATAATGGTCGTAGAAGTGGTGGGGTGGCTCTTTATTATGGTCATAACTCATTTACAATTGATGTTAGAGGTGACCTGAATTTAATTTATGACAATACTGATCATTACGAGTAAATATTCTTTGAAAGCTTTTAACTCCACTTCCAGAATATTATTATCGGTAGTCTTCTCGTGCGTCCGATATGTATGCGGCTGTCGTTCTGACTGCTTTGCAAACATGTGAACATAGAAATAAGAATTGCCTATTTTTCTGGTGATTTCAACTTTGATACAATGACTACCCTCATGAGTGTACTTTGTACCATACTTGTATGTTTCTGCGTATAGATAGACCAGGGACGGTTTAGTTACAGCGATTATTTTGCATTTATTACGGTACTTTTTACCAGTAAGTAGTCGACTAAGCTATAGCCTGAATGACTACAGCGAATTCTGTTTCACCAGCACGATAAAAGACGGCTTTGCACCCAGAACTTTACTTGTACAGGGTTTTAGACATCATATTAAAATATTATGTTACTGACGGAATGTCACAATTAATGCAGGCTATATGGTATATCTATAACACAACTGGGGAAAATGTGTTTGGAAATATCCATTACCATTGAGAATAGTAACTTTCATTTAATTATAAGCTTGTCCACGAGACACGTAGTCCCGTATTTGATTTCAACATTTACAATTCATTGTCGTCGCGTCAATCATGGTAGCCAATAACTGATTACCGTAGCATTGTTTTTAAGCTTAACAACCTTCTCGAAAAGAAAAGTTGGGAAGGAATCCTACCGACATTTCATATATATAATATAATGGCGCGTGGCGATATACTCTGCAAAAAAAAAACATTGACGATTTTGACAGGCAATAATCATCATTCGTATAGGCAACCAATTCCCCCAGTGGAAGGAATTTTCCCTTATTACATAAACTGGCGACCACTCTGTGCAAGTTATTACTTTCAGCTGTGGAGAACAAGTCTCTGGAAACTGTTGGATTGAGAAACCGGGGATTTAATTTAAACATCATCGAAAAAGCCGAATTGGAATACTGCGGCCATCACTACTCGCAAAATTAAAGATCAGACCAAACTAAAGAACCTCACAAATCATTATATCTCAACGAAACATGGATTAACATCAGTCACATCCTGAAAAAGTCTCGGATAGACACAGTGGAATGGTGGGTTCCCAACACAACTGGGGGGAGGACAACGGTTGGAAATTCTGCATGCTGGAACTGTTGTTGGATTTGTTCCCGGAGCCAATTAAACAAACATATAGTAACTGATGTTATGCACTTGATTAGCCTTGACATAAAAGCGCTCTTCGATTGTAATTAGAAAAATTACCACGCACGACTTAAAATATGAATTGACATCACCTGGAGAGCTGATATGTGCCAACATAGGTTTACGTTTATAGGAACAATACACATTTCAGTAATGATAAGCGATTAGAATCAGTGATGAGGCAGTGGAATAACTAACAGCTGCAATGCGGTGTTACACATCCTTAATGTGGAGAGCTCTTATGGGATAAGAGAAACACCTTGGACATTGAACTTGGACGCAGTAGTGCGTTGCAGCATCAGTGAACAGGGCCTAGATTTCTAAAAAAATTTCTTCTACAACCAGGCCGGAATAATAACATGCAATCTCGCTAAATTGATCATTGGGTTGTGTATAACTTTTCACCAAAACACGTGATGACAAAAATAAAAGTGATGGCAAGTTGCATAAACCAGCATTTTGCAAAATGGCCCACCATTTTTTAAAAGGTATAGCACTACGATGGTGACTAGTGTCGGAATAATGTATGTTGCTGGGTCAAGAGTTCAATATACAATTGCCAGGAATTGTTCTGAGTAGGAAATTTATATACACGGGCTATTTTTCAGATGGCCGACATCTCCTCAAAGAGAGCAACCGTTTATATTCTTATTATATAAACAGTAGGAAGATGATTTTGGTGTCAAAATGAGTGTTTCTGGGTCAAGGAGTTCAATAAGGACTATTCTAAAAAACCGTTAGAATGAATATAAGGTGATTTATTTTGCATTTGGCAATTTTTTCCAAGATAGCCCAATATTTTTTTAGATACAAGGACCCAAGTTAGTGTTAAATTATGCAATGTCAGCTTAAGCGGCAAAGTGGTGCATATTAGTACCCAGATGCTTGATAATTATAACTAACTCAAAATCCTAAGTAACTCCTCCTTAGAACTTTCTAACTGCGCTTTATGCCCCCTATGAACGAAAACCCCCAAAACATTCTACCAATAGGTGTGAACGTGACCATGACCATTAAGTGTTCGAAATTCGGCCATTTTACTCTGTCATATCTGAAACAACCAAATAATGGTTTCTATTAAAATAATACAGGCCTAAATAACAAAAATTCCATGCAATTCCAGATATATGGTTTTGGGTGAATACATCTAGAGTAGTCAAGGGTCAACATTTTGGTTGTCACATTGGTAGTCCATGAATAAAATGACTCACGACACACCTGACAGTTTTGAGGAATATGGCTGTTTAAATCTCTGACCTATAAAACATCCACTTTGTCCCCAAAATCGTCATCCTAGGTGCTGTTTATCATGAGGTATAAAGGATTTTGCCTGTTCTATGGTTACCATTTGGGAAAAAGTACGTATGAAAACTTCATTACTATTATATTTACCTGACAGTTTTTAAATAGTTTTATGAATCATGACCCAGAATTTTTGTAATTTGACACCACAATCATCTCATAGGCTATAATAAGAAAGGTAAAGTTTGTGCCAATCAAATGACAGCCATTCTGGAAATATCGGCCACAGGCACTTTTATAGTTGTGAGAATATTTTCATGAACTCCTTGACCCCAGAAAAACATTTTTACACCAAAATGTATGTTAGGTGTTTTGTCTATTTTAAGATGGCTGACAATTTCGAAAATGTCGCAGTATGCAAATTTGCCACACTTTTTTAATTTGTCATCACTGTTTTCCTAAATCCAACATCCTACGGTCAATTTTAGTTATGACAAAAATGTTATGATTCGGCCCCGGTAGCACTCTAAACTGGTTGGTGATGCAGCATACAGGTTTTTGTTGAAATTAGCAGAAGAGTCTGACAGCGAGAGCGAACCAGACGCAAGTGAAGATTAATAAGGGTAAGTTGTTATTTACACGTATCTTATGGACAGCAAAAGTAGAATGCAACAATCTTTAAAATTACAATCAATAAATTATAGAATAATACAAAGATTAAACTGCGTGCATTAATCTGCGTGCATGGCTTATAGGCCCAGCCGGTGAGCGGGTAAACATAAAACATTATCATTTGGGCTTTTGAGATGTTATTGATTTGGGAACCAAAATGCCTTATATACCGATTAGTGGACTGTGTCCCCAAAGGTTTGGAAATTGCCAGTCTTCTTCTTAATCGTGTCCAAAACACAGTAGTTCTCAAAGAAATACAGCCAGAGATGGGTACAAACGTCGGAATGCTTCATTGAATCCGCAAGGTCATGGTTGCTCCAAGCAGTGGACAGACCAAGAGAGTTCCAACAACAGGTAGTGTCCTGATCTGCATCCAGGTAGCCCCACTTCTGCAAGGAGAAAACTTAGGTCGGCCAATTCTGTTTCTCAATCTGTTGAGCATCGCCATTCCTCCCATTGAGGAGTCAGCTCCAGTATGAAGATGCTCACCAGGTTTCAATACCATAGATGCTAATGGTTGATAGCAAGTCTTTCTTTCCACAAGGCGACTCTCTTAAGCTCCTTAGAGACTGTTTCAAGGGCTTGGACTTTGCTTAAGAAACTCTCTCTGATTGATGCACAGTCCTTGGAGTACTATACTTACAGATGCAACTGGCCTGTGATAATATTTATTAAGTTTAATTCACTGCGTAGTCAGCTGTGTTGCTGATATCTAATTTGCTAACGCTCTTGACATCCTACAACATAAGACAGCGGTTCAAATTATTGCCCTTCATTCCGTCAACGTAATAATTGGGACAATTTTAATCCTGTCTTCAACTTATGCAAAATGGAGTATTGTTATTAGTGATGCATTTGCTTTGATAGGGCTTCTTTTAACAGATTTGTCCCCGGACTTTACTGAATTTAAATATCTGTAAGCAATGGTTCCCCTCCCCACTCAAACCAAACGACTAATGTCGTTTGGTGCCAATGCACAGGTTTGAAGTATTTAAACTAATATACCTAGCTTAGTACCAACTGCCCAGCTACCGATGGTAGTTTTATTTTCATGATGATACCCTCAGAAATGGAATATTTGGGCATTTTTTTTATTTAGATATGGTTCAGTTGAATTTTTCATGTCAGAAAAAGTATAAACTTAATTGGCTATTCCTCACCTTTTCCAGAAAGAAAACGCCCTCACCCGATTGAAACACGTTTTGAGCATATTTTTATTTTATGAATGGTTCAGTTCAATTTTTCATGGACGGAAAATAAGACAGTTGTTTTCATCAAAGTTTCGCAGCTTCGCAAAACTGAGTTCTTCATTGTCTCCTCTCCTTCACATTATGAACGCCTTCATCATCTAACTTTCATCTGGATGGCCTGGAAATCTCTTCTACTACACGGGTTAAAAACTTGGGTGTCGTTTTTGACCGTTTCATGACAACGTCAGATCACATTACTAATCGTTATAGTTCTCTGAACTTGTAGATCCGCAATTTCAGTTGAATAAGAAGATTGTTGGATTTCAATGCTTTCTGTGCTCTAATTCTGACTAGGCTGGACTACTGTTGTTCTCTTTTCAATGGTGTTTCCAAGAAAAATCCCACGCGTCTTCAATGACTGCAAAATAGATGTGCTGATCTTCAAGAAGCCGAAACGTACTCACACATCTCCCCTCCTTCATGAATTACAATGGTTACCGGTGTCCTAACGCATTCAATTTTGTACGGTGGTGCATGTCTACAAATCTCTGAGAGATTCATCACCTGGTTACCTCTCTTCTCTGTTCAATCTCAGGAAATCCACCTATTCCCTCTGCTCCTCAAGTGCACACTGTCTGGTGGTTCAGAAATCTCATAAGCAGCCTGGTGATACGGCTTTTTCTCTTGATGGGCCCAGGCTGTGGAATGCGTTACCCAACTCCATCAAAAATTCTTGCAGTAAAGCATCTTTCACAAAGGCTCTCAAAACTCATCTCTTTTCCAATACGTAGTTTGCTGTTTGGGTTCACTCTCTTTGATTCTCTTTTCTCTTCCCTAGCGCCTTGTATCCTTTGGTAATTAGGCGCTTTACAAATCCAGTTATTATTATTTATTGAATTGTAAATAGAAAAAGCTTATGAATATATGAAATGAACTTAATATTAACAATGCTTTATCATATTTTTTTCTGTTCGATTCTACATTATTTCATAATGTATTACATTATTCATTAAAGTCAAAGACGTTTTTACATTTCTGGGTCATTGTGCTTTATATTGAATGCTTTGGGCTGTTATTTTGACATTTAAAAGTACATGTTGATAATTTTCATTTTAATAAAAGTACATGTTGATAATTTTCATTTTAATAAAAGTACATGTTGATAATTTACATTCTAATTAAAGAGACATTGGCACATTTGAAAAATAGTGCGCCCTCAAGATTTTTCAAAATCGATATTTTTGCATGGTTGTAAAGCTTTTATATACATTAGCCTTCACATGAAATGATTAAGGCCAAATCAGCGTCCTTGCGGGTAAACAGAGCGATTTTATAATTAATGTCGCCGGCGACATCAATTCAGCAGAAGACGGAAATGGCGTGTAACACAAGAAAACGCACGCCGTATGCATGTTTCCAAACGCTTGCACCCTGTTTGACCGGTCTGTGACATTTGTGGTTTTAATATCAATGAGTACGATTCTATGATATTCAAGTAATATACACATTTGTTGATTAAAGTTATGGAAAACTTAAAAGTTAGCCTACGAATTCCCTGGATGTCTTTAACCTCTTATTAACGGCCCTATCTGTTTTTGAGTATGTTATTTTATATGTAAAATGTATCTCTATTCTTCCAATGGCCTAGACTATCATTTGAGAGCAAATTGATGAAATTTCATATTTTGTGAAAATGTGCCAGTGCCGCTTTAATGCTTGTGTATTATTACTCACACACTTAGACGTGAGTAAGAAAATGGCCGTGTAGATTCTGCCTGGCGTAATACCGAATGTTATAAACAAATGAGCACATCCAGCCCCGAGAGCTTTGAGATCATCTTTTTGCTGCCAGCTGAGTACACAAGTCAAAGTTCTAGGCGCTATATCAAGATGATGATGATGATGATTGAGTGTGTCGTCATTTGGCCTGGTATAAAGGTCCGTAGAATCGGTATAGTATGTGTTCCCAAACCCCACCTCCATGTGTAGGGCTCGAAAGTAAAACAGGTTCTGCATTTGTATATATTTTATTAATCTTTCCCTGGAGATGGCCAGTTGAAAAAAAAAATCCGGCCAAGCGCACATGTTTTTTTTTTCAACTCTATCGTGTGCTGGCCATCTCCAGGGAAAGATTAATAAAATATATACATCCTTGTCTACCTGGAGAACTAAGTAGTTTAAATTTCAAAACAAATATAAATCGTATATGTTAAATATACAGTTCTGATGCTATCCGCTAGGAAAGCGAAGGACACCTTTCGAACCTAACCACCTATAGATGATATCTATCGCTCTTCTACCAACCCTTCTTGATAGCTCAGTCGGTAAGAGCGTCGTGCATGTAATACGGAGGTCCCCGGTTCGAAACCGGCCAAGCGCACATGGGGGTTTTTCTACACTATCGGGCGCTGGCCATCTCCAGGGAAAAATTAATAAAATATATACATCCGTGTCTACCTGGAGAACTAAGTAGTTTAAATTTCAGGTTCTGCATTTGACATTTAGTATGTAAATTAGATTAAATGGTAAGTATTGATGCCCCTATAGGATAGGTAGACCATTGTTACATTTTGACCTCTAATTACGTGACGAAATGGTGGAATGAGTGCAAGTATTATATTTTCTGGTCCTTTGGGACTATATGAAGAATTTGTGACCATTTTTAAAAGAAAAATGTTACCCCAGGATGACATTGAACCTTTATTGCCCAATAACTAAACTATAACCCACGGATATGGGAAACTATATCTTTATTAATCAATAGGACATGGTCAAAATGTTGGTATAGATTTCAGTAGAATTATGTTCCCCACTACATGTACTCCTAGACTTTTAATATGTTATTCTCTCATCATTTCCAAGTATAACAACACCAAAATTGTTTCTGTTGCAATTATTTTGAGGTCAAAACATTATTTTATTTAAATTTCTTGCATTAGACCTGAAAGCAGTGGCCTATATAGGAAAGGGAGAATTTTCTTCAAAATTAAAAATTAATGTGTTCCAACCTGTGTTTCCTTAACATTTTGGGTATGGCGGTTTATAAAAGCATTTTTCTTCCAAAATATCGATGTCCTGCCTGTCAATATTCATTTCAAAGAACTCAACAAATTAATGCTCTTTAATTTAACCTACGTCGTATGTCTCAACTTCGTTTAAAAGACCAAAAATAGATTCTGTCTAGGAACAAATAAGATTGTTGCAATTTAGAAATGATCTATTAACAGAATACCTGTTTGAGATTGCTTGAAAATATCTAGGTCCTATCAATATTAATTTGAAAGAGATTATCAAATTAATTCTCTTAAGTTTGACCTACATCGTCAACTTAATTTTAAAAGCAATAAATATATTCTTTGTCTGGCAATAAATATAAAATTTGCAATGTAGACATTTTAAGAGCATTTATATCCGATTTCATTATTGTACATTTTGTACCCATGCTATGTCAATATTCATTTAAAAAGAAATTGATAATCAATGCTCGTTAATTTGACTTACATCATTTTAAAGACCAATAAATACTTTCTTTGTTTAGTAATAAATATAAAACATATACTTGTTGCAATGTAGACATTTAATATTTATATTCAATCTCGTGAAAAATAATAATGTAATTTCTGTTTGACATTGCACCAATAATGTCTATGCCCTATCAATATTCATTTGAAAGAAATAAATAAATTAACGTTAATTTTATTTTGTTTCTTAGGTTAGAATTCTATGTATCTGTGAATCTATGACTGTGTATTGTTATAGACGTCACCTTGAAATTGTTACAATACCGAGAAACAATTATGAATAGAGGTGTGTATTTCACTGGTTCCACTTTGTTTGTACTGCAAATTGCACATTCCGTGTACATATGTGATCATACTGTACAAAGAACTTCAATGTCCATAATGTAGAAGATACATATAAACAAAGTTGAAGACATGTAAATGTGCAACTACATTTCTAATTTCCAATTCATGAGCAGACTTACACGGCCTCTGATTGGATGGTTAGTGGCCCCTAAACAACACAAGTAGAGTGAGTCTTGCACAGCGTTCAATTTCTTTAACGGGTCCATTATTGTTCAGCCGTTTGAAACCTCAACACATACGCTTCATTCACTGATCTGGAGATAACGGATAGGAAAACCAAATTAACGGCGAAGGTAAGAATAATTTAAAATCATATATTTCAAATCCTCTTTCGAAAATGGGTAGTTTTTTATCATTGATTGCCTATCTATCGGTACTATTAAAGGTGTAACGAAAGATTTTGGGGCACCCAAATATTGTGCCATATGTAGTGTCTTCATATAGATAAGACCCCTATAGATTCCTTACCTTGTCTTTGATTACAGATATGCCTTGAAAGTGAAAACAAAAGGCGATTTGCATTTGCTTAATTTCAATATAAAACATAGGCTGAATTAAGTATTTGCTCCTGTACGAAATTAGAAATGTCACAATTCTTGTACCAAAGAAATACTTGTCAGCTTAATCCTTTGACATGGGCACATTTTTGGTAAAAAGCTTTACATTAGTGCAAAAAATCACAATTTTCACTTTTTAGGGACACCTGTTATGTGAAATCTTTCGTTGCACCTTTAAAGCTGTCATATTTATCTCTATTTCTTCTTTCCTCTCTCTCTATATCTCTCTACCCATTTCGTTCTCGCTCTCAATCCCATTGTGTTTTTCTTGCAAACAAGTTTGAATAACGCATTATAATAATGTTTCTGTGTTGCTATGATAATAAACCGTTATTTTTATCTTTACTCAGAACGGCGGCCGTGCATAAACAAACCTTTATATGCATCTGCCTCTCAGGGTAAACTGTTTAATGGCAGACTGAAAAATCCATCGGTTTAAAAGAGGATTAAGCGAAATTGTCTCTCATATCTCTTTTATTCATCAAAAAATAATAAAATGCATTTATATGGCGCTCTACAGAGAACACAGCGCCTCAAAGTATAGTTTGTACCACTTACGAAGTTACGACCATTGGCTTTTGAGTTATAGGGTAAATATGACTAAAATGGTAAAAAAGCTCAATCCCAATTTGTACAGGGGTCCACATTAAAAGTTAATCTGATTATACAGGGTGAGTCAAAAAACTCTGATTTGGTCCCCCATTTTGAATTTTGAAAAGGTGGAAAATTTAAAGCTAGTGATAATGGTATGTTTTATTTGAAACATTTTTTTTTCAAGATGTGGCATATTTTGGTCTACAAATATAGACAATACTTTAAACCTCAAAAGGTGTCACTGATGTCTGTTCCTATATAATGGTATGATTCATTCAACTCCTCCACAAACTGACATGTATCAAGTTACTTTAATGTTCAAATGATTGTTATGAGGACGATTAAGAGAGCATCGAAGGTTAGTTGTGACTGAATTTTGTGGGGTTAAATAGCGTTATATTTTATTCTGCAGTCAATAAATAGCCAGATTTTATTCTGGACACTGATTTTCCTTCGTTGAACGCCTTTCATATTAACCCTCGTCTAACAAAGGGGGGGGGTGGTTACCACCCCTCCTAACGGATGATCCCCTGTCGCACAAAAACGCAAACGAATACGATCTAAGGCTTTTATGTAATTGTAAGTTCATCCTTTGCGGTCATTTTAGCGAGAAAAAAATGGAGGTACCACCTTCAGGGAGGTCAGGGCGTTCCGTCAAAGTCAGAAGGTAGACTTTACCTGTTTTGATACTCATCCGTCTGGTCGTCTTCCTGTTGAATGCGGTGTCCCACAAGGCTCTATACTTGGGCGTCTTTTTTTCTTCTCTATGTGAACGACGTCCCCCATTCATCTAATCTTCTTTCTTTTGTTCTATTTGCAGATGACACTAACATATTCCTCTCTCATCCCAACCTAGATACCATCATAAAAACATTCAACACTGAAATGGTTCATGTCACAAATTGTTTTAAAGCAAATAAGCTCTCACTTAATGTTAAAAAAACTAACTACATTCACTTTACCAAAAAGTCTAACAAACTCTAAGTCTAATAAACTCAACATACAAATTGATACCTCCAAAATTAATCCCGTAAATAACACTACTTTTCTAGGCGTTGTAATTGACAAACATATGAAATGGGAAGACCATATCTCCAAGATCACAATCAAGTGTCTAGAAGTATTGGTGTTCTTAAAAGACTCAAATACACACTACCACCTAATGACCTCGGTTCAAATTATTGCCCTTCATTCCGTCAACGTAATTTTGGACAATTTTAATACTAGTCTTCAACTTATGCAAGCTGGAGTAATGTTATTAGTGATGATTTGCTTTGATAGGGCTTTTAAGAGATTTGTCCCCGACTTTACTGGCATTTATAATATCTGTAAGCAATGGTTCCCCTCCCCACTCAAACCAAACGACTAATGTCGTTTGGTGCCAATGCACAGGTTTGAAGTATTTAAACTAATATACCTAGCTTAGTACCAACTGCCCAGCTACCGATGGTAGTTTTATTTTCATGATGATACCCTCAGAAATGGAATATTTGGGCATTTTTTTTATTTAGATATGGTTCAGTTGAATTTTTCATGTCAGAAAAAGTATAAACTTAATTGGCTATTCCTCACCTTTTCCAGAAAGAAAACGCCCTCACCCGATTGAAACACGTTTTGAGCATATTTTTATTTTATGAATGGTTCAGTTCAATTTTTCATGGACGGAAAATAAGACAGTTGTTTTCATCAAAGTTTCGCAGCTTCGCAAAACTGAGTTCTTCATTGTCTCCTCTCCTTCACATTATGAACGCCTTCATCATCTAACTTTCATCTGGATGGCCTGGAAATCTCTTCTACTACACGGGTTAAAAACTTGGGTGTCGTTTTTGACCGTTTCATGACAACGTCAGATCACATTACTAATCGTTATAGTTCTCTGAACTTGTAGATCCGCAATTTCAGTTGAATAAGAAGATTGTTGGATTTCAATGCTTTCTGTGCTCTAATTCTGACTAGGCTGGACTACTGTTGTTCTCTTTTCAATGGTGTTTCCAAGAAAAATCCCACGCGTCTTCAATGACTGCAAAATAGATGTGCTGATCTTCAAGAAGCCGAAACGTACTCACACATCTCCCCTCCTTCATGAATTACAATGGTTACCGGTGTCCTAACGCATTCAATTTTGTACGGTGGTGCATGTCTACAAATCTCTGAGAGATTCATCACCTGGTTACCTCTCTTCTCTGTTCAATCTCAGGAAATCCACCTATTCCCTCTGCTCCTCAAGTGCACACTGTCTGGTGGTTCAGAAATCTCATAAGCAGCCTGGTGATACGGCTTTTTCTCTTGATGGGCCCAGGCTGTGGAATGCGTTACCCAACTCCATCAAAAATTCTTGCAGTAAAGCATCTTTCACAAAGGCTCTCAAAACTCATCTCTTTTCCAATACGTAGTTTGCTGTTTGGGTTCACTCTCTTTGATTCTCTTTTCTCTTCCCTAGCGCCTTGTATCCTTTGGTAATTAGGCGCTTTACAAATCCAGTTATTATTATTTATTGAATTGTAAATAGAAAAAGCTTATGAATATATGAAATGAACTTAATATTAACAATGCTTTATCATATTTTTTTCTGTTCGATTCTACATTATTTCATAATGTATTACATTATTCATTAAAGTCAAAGACGTTTTTACATTTCTGGGTCATTGTGCTTTATATTGAATGCTTTGGGCTGTTATTTTGACATTTAAAAGTACATGTTGATAATTTTCATTTTAATAAAAGTACATGTTGATAATTTTCATTTTAATAAAAGTACATGTTGATAATTTACATTCTAATTAAAGAGACATTGGCACATTTGAAAAATAGTGCGCCCTCAAGATTTTTCAAAATCGATATTTTTGCATGGTTGTAAAGCTTTTATATACATTAGCCTTCACATGAAATGATTAAGGCCAAATCAGCGTCCTTGCGGGTAAACAGAGCGATTTTATAATTAATGTCGCCGGCGACATCAATTCAGCAGAAGACGGAAATGGCGTGTAACACAAGAAAACGCACGCCGTATGCATGTTTCCAAACGCTTGCACCCTGTTTGACCGGTCTGTGACATTTGTGGTTTTAATATCAATGAGTACGATTCTATGATATTCAAGTAATATACACATTTGTTGATTAAAGTTATGGAAAACTTAAAAGTTAGCCTACGAATTCCCTGGATGTCTTTAACCTCTTATTAACGGCCCTATCTGTTTTTGAGTATGTTATTTTATATGTAAAATGTATCTCTATTCTTCCAATGGCCTAGACTATCATTTGAGAGCAAATTGATGAAATTTCATATTTTGTGAAAATGTGCCAGTGCCGCTTTAATGCTTGTGTATTATTACTCACACACTTAGACGTGAGTAAGAAAATGGCCGTGTAGATTCTGCCTGGCGTAATACCGAATGTTATAAACAAATGAGCACATCCAGCCCCGAGAGCTTTGAGATCATCTTTTTGCTGCCAGCTGAGTACACAAGTCAAAGTTCTAGGCGCTATATCAAGATGATGATGATGATGATTGAGTGTGTCGTCATTTGGCCTGGTATAAAGGTCCGTAGAATCGGTATAGTATGTGTTCCCAAACCCCACCTCCATGTGTAGGGCTCGAAAGTAAAACAGGTTCTGCATTTGTATATATTTTATTAATCTTTCCCTGGAGATGGCCAGTTGAAAAAAAAAATCCGGCCAAGCGCACATGTTTTTTTTTTCAACTCTATCGTGTGCTGGCCATCTCCAGGGAAAGATTAATAAAATATATACATCCTTGTCTACCTGGAGAACTAAGTAGTTTAAATTTCAAAACAAATATAAATCGTATATGTTAAATATACAGTTCTGATGCTATCCGCTAGGAAAGCGAAGGACACCTTTCGAACCTAACCACCTATAGATGATATCTATCGCTCTTCTACCAACCCTTCTTGATAGCTCAGTCGGTAAGAGCGTCGTGCATGTAATACGGAGGTCCCCGGTTCGAAACCGGCCAAGCGCACATGGGGGTTTTTCTACACTATCGGGCGCTGGCCATCTCCAGGGAAAAATTAATAAAATATATACATCCGTGTCTACCTGGAGAACTAAGTAGTTTAAATTTCAGGTTCTGCATTTGACATTTAGTATGTAAATTAGATTAAATGGTAAGTATTGATGCCCCTATAGGATAGGTAGACCATTGTTACATTTTGACCTCTAATTACGTGACGAAATGGTGGAATGAGTGCAAGTATTATATTTTCTGGTCCTTTGGGACTATATGAAGAATTTGTGACCATTTTTAAAAGAAAAATGTTACCCCAGGATGACATTGAACCTTTATTGCCCAATAACTAAACTATAACCCACGGATATGGGAAACTATATCTTTATTAATCAATAGGACATGGTCAAAATGTTGGTATAGATTTCAGTAGAATTATGTTCCCCACTACATGTACTCCTAGACTTTTAATATGTTATTCTCTCATCATTTCCAAGTATAACAACACCAAAATTGTTTCTGTTGCAATTATTTTGAGGTCAAAACATTATTTTATTTAAATTTCTTGCATTAGACCTGAAAGCAGTGGCCTATATAGGAAAGGGAGAATTTTCTTCAAAATTAAAAATTAATGTGTTCCAACCTGTGTTTCCTTAACATTTTGGGTATGGCGGTTTATAAAAGCATTTTTCTTCCAAAATATCGATGTCCTGCCTGTCAATATTCATTTCAAAGAACTCAACAAATTAATGCTCTTTAATTTAACCTACGTCGTATGTCTCAACTTCGTTTAAAAGACCAAAAATAGATTCTGTCTAGGAACAAATAAGATTGTTGCAATTTAGAAATGATCTATTAACAGAATACCTGTTTGAGATTGCTTGAAAATATCTAGGTCCTATCAATATTAATTTGAAAGAGATTATCAAATTAATTCTCTTAAGTTTGACCTACATCGTCAACTTAATTTTAAAAGCAATAAATATATTCTTTGTCTGGCAATAAATATAAAATTTGCAATGTAGACATTTTAAGAGCATTTATATCCGATTTCATTATTGTACATTTTGTACCCATGCTATGTCAATATTCATTTAAAAAGAAATTGATAATCAATGCTCGTTAATTTGACTTACATCATTTTAAAGACCAATAAATACTTTCTTTGTTTAGTAATAAATATAAAACATATACTTGTTGCAATGTAGACATTTAATATTTATATTCAATCTCGTGAAAAATAATAATGTAATTTCTGTTTGACATTGCACCAATAATGTCTATGCCCTATCAATATTCATTTGAAAGAAATAAATAAATTAACGTTAATTTTATTTTGTTTCTTAGGTTAGAATTCTATGTATCTGTGAATCTATGACTGTGTATTGTTATAGACGTCACCTTGAAATTGTTACAATACCGAGAAACAATTATGAATAGAGGTGTGTATTTCACTGGTTCCACTTTGTTTGTACTGCAAATTGCACATTCCGTGTACATATGTGATCATACTGTACAAAGAACTTCAATGTCCATAATGTAGAAGATACATATAAACAAAGTTGAAGACATGTAAATGTGCAACTACATTTCTAATTTCCAATTCATGAGCAGACTTACACGGCCTCTGATTGGATGGTTAGTGGCCCCTAAACAACACAAGTAGAGTGAGTCTTGCACAGCGTTCAATTTCTTTAACGGGTCCATTATTGTTCAGCCGTTTGAAACCTCAACACATACGCTTCATTCACTGATCTGGAGATAACGGATAGGAAAACCAAATTAACGGCGAAGGTAAGAATAATTTAAAATCATATATTTCAAATCCTCTTTCGAAAATGGGTAGTTTTTTATCATTGATTGCCTATCTATCGGTACTATTAAAGGTGTAACGAAAGATTTTGGGGCACCCAAATATTGTGCCATATGTAGTGTCTTCATATAGATAAGACCCCTATAGATTCCTTACCTTGTCTTTGATTACAGATATGCCTTGAAAGTGAAAACAAAAGGCGATTTGCATTTGCTTAATTTCAATATAAAACATAGGCTGAATTAAGTATTTGCTCCTGTACGAAATTAGAAATGTCACAATTCTTGTACCAAAGAAATACTTGTCAGCTTAATCCTTTGACATGGGCACATTTTTGGTAAAAAGCTTTACATTAGTGCAAAAAATCACAATTTTCACTTTTTAGGGACACCTGTTATGTGAAATCTTTCGTTGCACCTTTAAAGCTGTCATATTTATCTCTATTTCTTCTTTCCTCTCTCTCTATATCTCTCTACCCATTTCGTTCTCGCTCTCAATCCCATTGTGTTTTTCTTGCAAACAAGTTTGAATAACGCATTATAATAATGTTTCTGTGTTGCTATGATAATAAACCGTTATTTTTATCTTTACTCAGAACGGCGGCCGTGCATAAACAAACCTTTATATGCATCTGCCTCTCAGGGTAAACTGTTTAATGGCAGACTGAAAAATCCATCGGTTTAAAAGAGGATTAAGCGAAATTGTCTCTCATATCTCTTTTATTCATCAAAAAATAATAAAATGCATTTATATGGCGCTCTACAGAGAACACAGCGCCTCAAAGTATAGTTTGTACCACTTACGAAGTTACGACCATTGGCTTTTGAGTTATAGGGTAAATATGACTAAAATGGTAAAAAAGCTCAATCCCAATTTGTACAGGGGTCCACATTAAAAGTTAATCTGATTATACAGGGTGAGTCAAAAAACTCTGATTTGGTCCCCCATTTTGAATTTTGAAAAGGTGGAAAATTTAAAGCTAGTGATAATGGTATGTTTTATTTGAAACATTTTTTTTTCAAGATGTGGCATATTTTGGTCTACAAATATAGACAATACTTTAAACCTCAAAAGGTGTCACTGATGTCTGTTCCTATATAATGGTATGATTCATTCAACTCCTCCACAAACTGACATGTATCAAGTTACTTTAATGTTCAAATGATTGTTATGAGGACGATTAAGAGAGCATCGAAGGTTAGTTGTGACTGAATTTTGTGGGGTTAAATAGCGTTATATTTTATTCTGCAGTCAATAAATAGCCAGATTTTATTCTGGACACTGATTTTCCTTCGTTGAACGCCTTTCATATTAACCCTCGTCTAACAAAAGGGGGGGGGTGGTTACCACCCCTCCTAACGGATGATCCCCTGTCGCACAAAAACGCAAACGAATACGATCTAAGGCTTTTATGTAATTGTAAGTTCATCCTTTGCGGTCATTTTAGCGAGAAAAAAATGGAGGTACCACCTTCAGGGAGGTCAGGGCGTTCCGTCAAAGTCAGAAGGTAGACTTTACCTGTTTTGATACTCATCCGTCTGGTCGTCTTCCTGTTGAATGCGGTGTCCCACAAGGCTCTATACTTGGGCGTCTTTTTTTCTTCTCTATGTGAACGACGTCCCCCATTCATCTAATCTTCTTTCTTTTGTTCTATTTGCAGATGACACTAACATATTCCTCTCTCATCCCAACCTAGATACCATCATAAAAACATTCAACACTGAAATGGTTCATGTCACAAATTGTTTTAAAGCAAATAAGCTCTCACTTAATGTTAAAAAAACTAACTACATTCACTTTACCAAAAAGTCTAACAAACTCTAAGTCTAATAAACTCAACATACAAATTGATACCTCCAAAATTAATCCCGTAAATAACACTACTTTTCTAGGCGTTGTAATTGACAAACATATGAAATGGGAAGACCATATCTCCAAGATCACAAATCAAGTGTCTAGAAGTATTGGTGTTCTTAAAAGACTCAAATACACACTACCACCTAATGTCCTGTTCACATTATACAATAGTCTTGTTCTTCCCTATATTTCATACAGTAATATTGCCTGGGCAATTTCGAATAATACACTTATCTCACTGTCCCTGGAACTCAAATAACCCAATTCATCTTGATAGACTTTTTAAACTTCAAAAACGAGCAATCCGTATCTGTATTGGTTCTCCCTATTTAACTCATACTAAACAATTATTCCACAAGCTAAAAACACTCAACATTTTCGATATAAATAAGCTTCAAACCACAATCTTCATGTACCGTTATGTTAATAATAACCTTCCCAAATCTGTTGAAAACTTCTTCTATAAACACAAAGATATTCATAAATATAACACTAGACATGCCAACAATTTTGCCCCCAGATAGAAGAATATGACACAAGATACGAGGTGTGTGGAGCATGTCTGCCAAGAGTAGGTAAACACTTTATTTCACCATTGGCTACAACATATACCAGGCAACTAGAAAATAAGTTTAAGCTAGCTTTAGTGTTCATAAACCTCGTAATTCCTCATCTCAAATATCCACAGCAATTAATTTAGAAAATAAGCACCCATAAAGTAAAATACCTAATGACCGAAACAAAATGTTGAGTAAGCTACTCACGCTACACCCATTAAGTAAACTACCTAATTACCTAAAATTTGGAGTAAGATACTCGCGCTACTCTTTGAGCACCTATTAAGTAAAATACCTAATGACCGAAACAAAATGGTATGTGTAATTTACCCTTAAATTACACCCAATTAATTCCGAAGTAAGGTACCAAGGAGGACCAGCATAAATTTGGATGAGGAATAACTCGGCAAAACTGTGATAAAGATCAGCAAATTTAGATATGAATGTACATGCCTGTACCAGGAGCATTGCAGTTCGTTTATCTGAAATGGATAGTATTAAATTTAGGTTAGAAGTAGGGCAAAATGCCGCAGCTACAATCCGAGAGGTAAGGTACCTCGGGGAATAACCAGTAACGAACTGTTGTTTTAAATAACATACCCATAAAATGCTACAAAATTTAGGTTGTTTACTACCTGTAACTGTATTAGACCATACATTTTAATTATAGCAACTAAACAAACAATGCACCATAAGTGCCCATTCTACACTTTTAACACAAAATAGTATTTATAAAATGGTAAAAATGTCAGCCAAAATGAAATAAGGTGGTGAAAAATGAGCGAAAAACAAAACACATGCATGCCTGAGTTACTTCAGGGAGGGAGGGCGGGAAACATATTTTTGAACCTATGCTGCTTGAAAGGCAGATTGCGATGTGACAGGTAAAAACAAAATAAGACAAAATGACCCGACCTGAACGAGCCTTGTCATTGGCTATAGCCACAAGAAAAAGCACACACCGGATTGGTCAAAACAAATGTAACAAGGGACGCCAAAAATTTGCATAAAGGAAAGGGGATGGAATAGACTTTAATGACAATCACTTTCTGTAACCCCGGTCCTGTCCTGTCTTGTTTTGTCCTGCTGTCTTGTTTTGTTTTGTCAAGCCTTTGATGACCCACAATAAGTTCCACTTTCTACTGGGTGGGGTCAATCTTAAAGTTCATTTGATCTTAATGGCCTCTCCCACACACATCTTCCTCCATACTCATTATTATTATTATTTCACCAAGTTATTATGACTTTCTACAATCGTTTGTGTTTTTAAATGACCAAATCTTAACTGTAATACAACTCACGTAATATATATAGTTTTTTATCATTGATTGCCTATCTATCGGTACTATTAAAGGTGTAACGAAAGATTTTGGGGCACCCAAATATTGTGCCATATGTAGTGTCTTCATATAGATAAGACCCCTATAGATTCCTTACCTTGTCTTTGATTACAGATATGCCTTGAAAGTGAAAACAAAAGGCGATTTGCATTTGCTTAATTTCAATATAAAACATAGGCTGAATTAAGTATTTGCTCCTGTACGAAATTAGAAATGTCACAATTCTTGTACCAAAGAAATACTTGTCAGCTTAATCCTTTGACATGGGCACATTTTTGGTAAAAAGCTTTACATTAGTGCAAAAAATCACAATTTTCACTTTTTAGGGACACCTGTTATGTGAAATCTTTCGTTGCACCTTTAAAGCTGTCATATTTATCTCTATTTCTTCTTTCCTCTCTCTCTATATCTCTCTACCCATTTCGTTCTCGCTCTCAATCCCATTGTGTTTTTCTTGCAAACAAGTTTGAATAACGCATTATAATAATGTTTCTGTGTTGCTATGATAATAAACCGTTATTTTTATCTTTACTCAGAACGGCGGCCGTGCATAAACAAACCTTTATATGCATCTGCCTCTCAGGGTAAACTGTTTAATGGCAGACTGAAAAATCCATCGGTTTAAAAGAGGATTAAGCGAAATTGTCTCTCATATCTCTTTTATTCATCAAAAAATAATAAAATGCATTTATATGGCGCTCTACAGAGAACACAGCGCCTCAAAGTATAGTTTGTACCACTTACGAAGTTACGACCATTGGCTTTGAGTTATAGGGTAAATATGACTAAAATGGTAAAAAAGCTCAATCCCAATTTGTACAGGGGTCCACATTAAAAGTTAATCTGATTATACAGGGTGAGTCAAAAAACTCTGATTTGGTCCCCCATTTTGAATTTTGAAAAGGTGGAAAATTTAAAGCTAGTGATAATGGTATGTTTTATTTGAAACATTTTTTTTTCAAGATGTGGCATATTTTGGTCTACAAATATAGACAATACTTTAAACCTCAAAAGGTGTCACTGATGTCTGTTCCTATATAATGGTATGATTCATTCAACTCCTCCACAAACTGACATGTATCAAGTTACTTTAATGTTCAAATGATTGTTATGAGGACGATTAAGAGAGCATCGAAGGTTAGTTGTGACTGAATTTTGTGGGGTTAAATAGCGTTATATTTTATTCTGCAGTCAATAAATAGCCAGATTTTATTCTGGACACTGATTTTCCTTCGTTGAACGCCTTTCATATTAACCCTCGTCTAACAAAAGGGGGGGGTGGTTACCACCCCTCCTAACGGATGATCCCCTGTCGCACAAAAACGCAAACGAATACGATCTAAGGCTTTTATGTAATTGTAAGTTCATCCTTTGCGGTCATTTTAGCGAGAAAAAAATGGAGGTACCACCTTCAGGGAGGTCAGGGCGTTCCGTCAAAGTCAGAAGGTAGACTTTACCTGTTTTGATACTCATCCGTCTGGTCGTCTTCCTGTTGAATGCGGTGTCCCACAAGGCTCTATACTTGGGCGTCTTTTTTTCTTCTCTATGTGAACGACGTCCCCCATTCATCTAATCTTCTTTCTTTTGTTCTATTTGCAGATGACACTAACATATTCCTCTCTCATCCCAACCTAGATACCATCATAAAAACATTCAACACTGAAATGGTTCATGTCACAAATTGTTTTAAAGCAAATAAGCTCTCACTTAATGTTAAAAAAACTAACTACATTCACTTTACCAAAAAGTCTAACAAACTCTAAGTCTAATAAACTCAACATACAAATTGATACCTCCAAAATTAATCCCGTAAATAACACTACTTTTCTAGGCGTTGTAATTGACAAACATATGAAATGGGAAGACCATATCTCCAAGATCACAAATCAAGTGTCTAGAAGTATTGGTGTTCTTAAAAGACTCAAATACACACTACCACCTAATGTCCTGTTCACATTATACAATAGTCTTGTTCTTCCCTATATTTCATACAGTAATATTGCCTGGGCAATTTCGAATAATACACTTATCTCACTGTCCCTGGAACTCAAATAACCCAATTCATCTTGATAGACTTTTTAAACTTCAAAAACGAGCAATCCGTATCTGTATTGGTTCTCCCTATTTAACTCATACTAAACAATTATTCCACAAGCTAAAAACACTCAACATTTTCGATATAAATAAGCTTCAAACCACAATCTTCATGTACCGTTATGTTAATAATAACCTTCCCAAATCTGTTGAAAACTTCTTCTATAAACACAAAGATATTCATAAATATAACACTAGACATGCCAACAATTTTGCCCCCAGATAGAAGAATATGACACAAGATACGAGGTGTGTGGAGCATGTCTGCCAAGAGTAGGTAAACACTTTATTTCACCATTGGCTACAACATATACCAGGCAACTAGAAAATAAGTTTAAGCTAGCTTTAGTGTTCATAAACCTCGTAATTCCTCATCTCAAATATCCACAGCAATTAATTTAGAAAATAAGCACCCATAAAGTAAAATACCTAATGACCGAAACAAAATGTTGAGTAAGCTACTCACGCTACACCCATTAAGTAAACTACCTAATTACCTAAATTTGGAGTAAGATACTCGCGCTACTCTTTGAGCACCTATTAAGTAAAATACCTAATGACCGAAACAAAATGGTATGTGTAATTTACCCTTAAATTACACCCAATTAATTCCGAAGTAAGGTACCAAGGAGGACCAGCATAAATTTGGATGAGGAATAACTCGGCAAAACTGTGATAAAGATCAGCAAATTTAGATATGAATGTACATGCCTGTACCAGGAGCATTGCAGTTCGTTTATCTGAAATGGATAGTATTAAATTTAGGTTAGAAGTAGGGCAAAATGCCGCAGCTACAATCCGAGAGGTAAGGTACCTCGGGGAATAACCAGTAACGAACTGTTGTTTTAAATAACATACCCATAAAATGCTACAAAATTTAGGTTGTTTACTACCTGTAACTGTATTAGACCATACATTTTAATTATAGCAACTAAACAAACAATGCACCATAAGTGCCCATTCTACACTTTTAACACAAAATAGTATTTATAAAATGGTAAAAATGTCAGCCAAAATGAAATAAGGTGGTGAAAAATGAGCGAAAAACAAAACACATGCATGCCTGAGTTACTTCAGGGAGGGAGGGCGGGAAAACATATTTTTGAACCTATGCTGCTTGAAAGGCAGATTGCGATGTGACAGGTAAAAACAAGACAAAATTAAAAAATGACCCGACCTGAACGAGCCTTGTCATTGCTATAGCCCAAGAAAAGCACACACCGGAATTGTTCAAAACAAATTTAACAGGGGACGCCAAAAATTTGCATAAAGGAAAGGGGATGGAATAGACTTTAATGACAATCACTTCTGTAACCCCGGTCCTGTCGTGATTTTGTCCGCGTCTTGTTTTGTTTTGGTCACATACGTTTCGACTTTCTACTGGGTGGGGCAATCTTAAAGTTACATTTGATTCTAATGGCCGCTCCCACACACATCTTCCTCCATACTCATTATTAATTATTATTTCACCAAGTTATTATGACTTTTCTACAACGTTTGTGTTTTTAAATGGACCAAATCTTAAAGACACTTCAGTGATTTATCCGAATGAGTCAAATACCTGAAATTTTGCAAAATAGCTTAAAAGTGAAGGTAAGTCTGTAGAAATCTCGTAAGTTTCTTCTTTCAACCGAAAATTGACCAAAGGAGAAAACGGCAGTGTTCAAAGATACGAATCTCCATTATTACGTGTTGTAGTAAGCGTCCGAACGGACACTAATGACTAAAATGTCCGATTTGTCTTAATTCGGTTTGCTTTTGGTCCTATCATTTACAGGTATGTAGGCCCTATACTTGTTAATACAGCAAAATCTGATTTTTGATGATTTTTCGATTTTTCTGATTTTTTTTTTTTTTTTTTTTTTTTTTTTAACTGTAATCCAATCCCGTCATAATATATAATTTTTTATAGATTTGAATTTGGATGTAAATTTTTTCCCATTTTATAATACTAATAATACACTGTATCATTCTTTTTTGTTTAAACACTACTACTTCTATTATGTTATTGTATTGTCATTATTGTAGAAGCAGGAAGATTAGGTGTGAATAAAATAATGTCTAATGTCTAATAGGGGGGTGTTGCCACCTTACTTTCTTACTGTGTAAAATGCCAAAAATGGTAACTTTATGTAAGTATGATGCTACTGTAAGCAAATACTTGTATGTTTTCTTATTATTTAGAGATTAATAACATTTGTATGCTTAACTTTGGCACCTATTGCCAAATACTACAATTTGCTTGCTGAATGGCAAAAATTTGGTCGAAAAACCCTCGATGTTGGCGATTGCTTACAAATTTGCGTAAAAATAAGTCCGGTTATGACGTCACTATTACTTCATATTGTTTAAAACTGATCTTTGTACTTGATTTGACGAACGGCATATGTAGCTACACACTGATCCCAACAAGATGATGTTTGTCGCTTAATTACGAAAAAATCGTGGTTGGGTAACCCCCCCCCCGGTCGTGAAGAATTACAAAAACCCTTGGTGGAAGGGGGGGGGGGGGGGGGGGGGGTCGAGGGTTTTAATGTCAATCCTTGATAGACAGAGCAAAAACCGCTATATAATTAAAAATAAATGGTTCGGTTACTGTTCTAAACCTGCTTTCCCTTTAACCCATTATCATAAATATCATTGCATAATCTTGTTAAAAACATGCTTGTTGAGATCTAATTGTGTGGTGTATATACACTGTGTGTAAAAACACCATATAAGATTCCGTTTATATGTTGTTAACCTTCACATTTAATGTCACTTTAATTTTCTTTAACGGATGATTTGATTCATTTGTAGAGAAAAATAAAATATGAATGCGTATTCTGAACAAGATAAACCTTACATGCATTCGGATTCTATCAAAATCCATAAAATTCATGTTTTTATGGTTATCTTTGTGATTTAAATACACTAAACCTCTTATTTAATTGGTTAAATTTTGAACACACAAGTTTTCACAAATTGACCGAAAATTAGTCCTCCGGGAAACCACAAATTATTGGTCACAACGACCGGGAACATGGTGGCAGATGAATTAACAGAAAAGTTTAGAAATCACTAAAAAATCCTATCAAAATGACCATTTTTTGTGTAAAAAAAAGAATCGGTAATAGACACCATCAGTTTTCAAACTAAATAATTTCCGTGTCAAATTAAATAAGATTTCTGTGTCAAAATTTTAACACATCTGGGAGGTTCAAAACCAATCGGGAAATTTGACATCCCAAACGAAAATATACCACAAGCCAATTTGGGAAGTTATATCTTTTAATAGTCCATGAACTACTCAATCACAACAGTAAAGAACACAGTATTGTGGCCATAAAATCGTGAGAATGCAGCTGCATGCTTGCACTAAACAAGTCCTTAAGTGTTTCCTGTCAAACTAAAACCCCGGTGGTGTTGCGCGGGTCCTTAATCACTGATCACTTTAATACCAGTGGACAACCAATCACAACGCGCAGTTTGATTGATTTCGTAAGTTTGTTAAAGAATCCCTGATTTGTATTTCCCGATTCGGAAAAACAGTTTCACACTTTTCCACCTCATAACGACCAATAAATTGGTCCCTCTGACACAAAAGAGTGGTCAAAATAATGACAAGACGGAATTTGACAAATTCAATGAAGAGTGTATGATAGAACACGTGGCGTCTTAATATCGTGTCATACCATGCATTATACTGTCGGATTTTCTAGGGCAGCACGACATCTCAAAACACCCCCGTACTATACGCACAGAGTTAGGGTATCAGCCCCCGGTACTGGTTGGTCGGCTCAGAGACTTTTTTTTGGAAGGCATGAAGCACGGAATTAACCAAACTTCCGATCAAAAATGTCAAACCAAATCTAGCTATCGCTGAAATAAAAGCCATCAGTGATTTGCGAAATAATCCTGAGATCATATTGAAAAAATATAACAAAGGGAGAGGGATATTTATCATGTCCCAAACAAGATTATTAGTGAGGGTCCCTCGTCAACTAGATGACAGGAAGTTCTTACATGAAGTTTAGATAACGATATGACACCAACCCATGTCAACTTGATCATGACGTTATTGAAGAGATGTCAACGCACATGGCATTGACAAAGCCACCCCTCAGGAATACCTGAATCCTTTGACAAGCCTTGAAAAAAGAACACCAACATTTTTCATGCTTCCAAAGGTCCACAAAACCTCAAGTTCGGCTATAAATTTTATTGGTCGCCCTGTTTTTTCATGGAGTTGTGGTGGTCCATTAAATAGAATCGCAGGTTCTTAGATCACTACTCACTGCACTATTGGTCCAGCGACAACGTACATATCTCAAAGACACGGCAGATACCATCAGGAATATAGAAATCGACGCTTCCGAGAGGTGTGATTCTAGCCAGTATTTCATTATGTATTTTACATCCATACCTCAGAGTAGGCAAGCAGGTAGCTATGGAAAGTCTTGGATAGAACTTTCACCAATCGCTATGATCCCCAATGCCCCCATTAAATACATGGGAAAGCTTCCTCAAACTATTCTCTACGGAATGATGCCTTTGAGTTTGATGGTAAATTCCTACCTTCATCTGAAGGGGGTCCCTATGGGAGTAAGAAGTAGTTAAGCCTAAGTGGTTTTAGTGTGAACAAACTGTTCAACAAATCTTACACTAAGCCCCCATATCATAGCGTTTTACGTCTACATGGATGATACACTTCTGAAGTGGATAGGTTCTTCCAAAGAGCTGGAGGACTTCATGAATCAGATCAACGATCTTCACCCATCGTTGACGTTCACTTGTCCACATCCTCAAGTGAGGAAATTCAATTCTTGGACCTTGAAATCTTTAGGGTCCAAGATTCAGAGCATCGAACATCCTCGATAGTAGATGTCATACAAGAAACGGAAACATGGTGTTTTCCTACAAGATCTTCCTGTCCAATCCATCAGTCTTCCGAGGTTTTATTCTGGGACAATTGTACCGATACGCAAGAAATTGCAACATCCTGGAAAACTATATGGAAAACAAGAACAACTTCAGTAACAAGCTGTTGGAAAGGGGATATTCAGCATCGGAGATCGAAGATGCTTCAGATGTATTCCTCTTTCGCTAAGCGGAATTATCCACCAACAGGGACAAGTGAAAGAGATTCCACTGTCTACAAACAACCATACTATCCTCATATATCCCCTGGAAAACACATTATGAACGCCATTTTGAAATATTTGCATATCATAACACGCTCACCCAACTTTGAAGAATATCTTCAAAGAAGACCAATCATAGTACAGCAGAACACAAATCTTACAGATTGTTAGTTTAGAGCTAAGCTTCTCAAAAATGATGAAGATGTATATGCATCGGCCTATAAATATGGTGATATTGACTCCAACTCCTATACTTCAAGTCCCTGCAAGATCTTGAGGATGGACAGCCAAGGTTTCAACGATGATTTTTCCTCTAAACAAGGCAAACCATAACAAGCACTCATACATTTGACTTCCAAGACTAATTTTATATTATATCGGATATTCGCACTACGGCTATAGGCCTAGGTTTTTCTATATTCAAGAAGGAAAGATAATGTAATGACTCAAATATAACGAGAATATTGCGAATTTTTTCTATTTAAATCTCTGAACCCGAAATCACATATAGGCCTACACATCTTTGGGTTCATGTGTTTTTTTGACATGTTCTTGTAAATGTATACAAGTTTTTTTATATTACAACTTGGGCAGTAAGCAACTGATAAGGAAAAGATTCCAGAAACGCGGCGGCTTGCTAGAAACTGCTTAGCCTATTACAAGAATGCTTCAATCTATAGAATTGAACTTTCTTTCTTTGGATTATTCTTCAACAGCATACAACTGTCGACCCAAATCGTCTAACCTATCGATCAAATATCGATTTCTAACCAATGAAAATATATAATACAAAGTCGAATAGGCCTATCATTTTTATATTTTATTTATAGAAAATGATTACATCGATCCTAGAAGGTATCTCTTTGACATATCGAATATAATCGATTTTCTAACCTTTTAAAATAGAATATATAGGCCATTAGGCCTATCATTTTTATATTTTATTCATAGAAAATGATTTACATCGATTAAGAAGATGGCTCTGAAAGAGCCGTTCACATGAGGTGTACATTTACCAAGAAATGGATGAATAATTGGAATGTTTGATAATAACTATCTCATTGTTTTTCTTTGTCATAGTAGGTGGCTCTGATAAGAGCCGTTCACTTTTGGCATATATAAAAAACAATAATACAACCTAAACATTATTTTCAATAATTGACGGTTGAATAACTCTTTATTATCACACATCTAAAATTCATTATATCGTCGGGTGTATTACATAGTGACGGATGTTAAACAAAATACGAATTTTTGTTTCTGAGAAACTGGAAATTTATTTTAGCTAATATTCATGAATTCTTACTTGATAAAATGGATGTAATACATTGGAAAAGTCATATCCGTCACACCAAAAAATACGCAAATCGGCAATTATGTTCATGACATAGTGACGGATGTTGATTTTCCCCTATACTAAAGCGTTATTCAGCATCCGTCATTATGGAAAACAGCGATCGGCGTTTTCTGAACATCCGTCAAACCAACATCCGTCATCGCGAATCTGCTCAATTTGGTTTATTACATAATGACGGATGTTGAGTGGATTGCCGCGATTCACGCTTTGAACTGTAAATATAATATAAATATCTACTAATATCGATATTTATAAATTAATTACATATTTTGCTTGTGTCAGTTATATATTTAAGACGAGAATATTTACTAACAAATGTATTTAAAAAGCCTTGGTGGGAAATCAAGTATACACTTCTTTGACAGAGGGTTCAACATCCGTCACTATGTAATACACCAAAGTCGCTGTTATGCAACATAAGTCAAAATTGCAAAATTTCTAATTAAGTTTATTAATTAATGAAGTGCTTGCAAGGTTCTGCACTTGGCATGTTTGAAGATTTTGGTATTTAGTACTATTTCGCTTAATTTCGTAAAAATGATAAAAAATCAACATCCGTCACTATGTAATACACCCGACGATATTGTAATCATTTCTGCTTTAAAATAAACTCCCTTTTATTATTGCACCATTTTCCCTAACGGAATAAATTGCAATCATTATAAAAGGAGAAGGATGAATTTTAGCGATAATACATATCAACGGAAGATTCAGACTGAATTAATAAAACCTGACTTTGCCAGGATCCGTCGTTCGTCCAATCAGCGTCAAGTGCTATGCATAAAAAAAGCATGCGGAACGCCGATTGGCTCCGCCTTTTTCTGGTACTCAGGGGATCTAGAAAAACACAAGTTTCTCGCGCCAAACTGCGATCATGAAAAGACCAATCAGAATGAGTCGTACGTGGATGCAATCAATCATCGGCAAACTTGAATAGACAAATTCGCTGATTGGTTAAAAAGGAAAGGAACTGTTCTGGCTAGGATCCGTATATAAGCAAAACTCATGGGAAGGTTCGGGTCATGTTCCCGGTTTCTCATTTTCTTTTTTGTACGAAGCTGTACCTATTGTCACAATGGAAGCTGCAAATGACACAACGACGTGGAGATGACTAGCGATTCTCAAACCATAATTCCCGACTCACAACCAAGTAATGGACAGAAGGACATTTCACGCGGCAGGTTTACAAAGCCACGACCCCTAGATTTGAAGGTTGAAAAATATCTCCAATCTAGGGGGGAATGTCTGAACCCCCATCCTCTTTTCCCCCCCCCCCCTTGAGGGTAAGTTGGCGAATATGGAGAAGAGAATAAAGATTGTGCTAAAGCCAATGAGGGGTGCATCGTTGCGAACTCCCGAAGCTGAAGAGGGTCTTCCCACTTCACATGGGATGGAGTACCTACCAAGATTCCTGCAGAAGTCGGAAGTTCTCCAAACCAAGCATCACCGCCTTATCGATCTGTACAGACCGAGATCAAGATGTTTTTATACCTAGTATAGAAGCAACTATCTCGGCGGAGATGGAGCGAGTAGAGCTGAGATACGATCGGACGAAGCTTCTTTCCCCGCACGGACACTGTAATTGCACTTCTATGAGTCTACTTGCGCGTATAGCGGAAAAAGTAGGCATGCTTGTTTGGAGAAAGGTAGAAAAACATCGAGGCGAAGTTCGAGAAGACGCAGGCCAAGAGAAAAATCAAAGCCAGTTCAAAGCTACCATGGAAGGTCAGGTGAATGTGTCCGAGGATGCTAAGTTGGACGAAGCACCGCCGTAAAAAAAATGTTGTACTTTGATAACTTGAAATTAGAGGAGTTGTGAGACCAAATTTTTAGGTATTATCATCGAGGAAACATCTTACATGGAAAAATCACGTCGATCAAATATCAAAAAAGATTAAAGAAGTTGTTTACTCTCCAAAACTTAAACACTTGTACTCTGGATTCGTATTATAATTTATATGTTACGTTAGTATACCTTACCTTAACTATGGGATATTAATATGGGAGAGTTCAATAAAAAACCTATTTAGAAAAATATAAGTTTGCCAAAAATGGGCGGTAAGGATGGTTACGAATAGTCATTATAGATGTCATTCGGGGGACCATATTCTCAAATTCAATTTGGGAATGTTTGATACATATAAGCTGGAACTTGGAGGTTTATGTCTGAAACACTATTACGACCAATTACCAACTTTTGAGAATTACTTTGAAATGCACAAATACATGAATACCCATACTAGAAATGACCACAATTATAGATTAATAATAACAGGAAAATGTTTCCGAGTCGCGCTGTGAGAAATTGATCCAAAATTATTGGGGGGGATTCTTTGGAAAATATATATTAAAAGTGCGAAAAATACTAAGTGTTTAGAAATATTCAAATCTATTACCGTAGCTGAATAGATGAGTTTTGTTGGGCATGTCTTGTTTTGTGTGATGGTATGTGTGGCCATTTTGTTTGTTTTGTATGAAAACTTCTTAGGGTTAGGGGATGATCACATGTGGCCTTATTGGCCTCTCGGAGCAATCTCCTCAATATCATTGTTTGCGTCTTTGTAAGATTTTGTGAGATTGAAATAAAAGTTGATGATTGATTGATAATTCGGTTGCTAAAACTAAAAAAACTTTGAGAGGAACGCCTAAAATATTAACCATAAAGTTTTAAAGGTAAACAAATGTAAGGGAAGTTAACCCAAAAAAAGACAAGTTCAATAAAAGATAAAGCTATACTAAAAGATAAGAAAAACCAGGTTTAGCAATGAAGATATCAAAAATAGTCTCGTCTTGGTTTACCATAGGTATAGGGCTTATATGAACGCTATGGTTGTACAACGGCATGGAAACTCTACATGGGGTATGGGAAAAAGAATAAAAGTACAGATAAATGATTTTCGGTTGTTAAAACGAACTGTTCCAAAAAGTTTTCCATTGTTAGACTATGTGTAGTCCGGTCATAGATTTATACTGTATTTGTTCTCGTTGTTTTTGTTTGTTTGCCGCGTTTGCTTTATGTTTTTGTTTTGTCAAAAATATACAAATATTGACTGTTTTGAAGGTGAGCTCAGAGATTTCAAATATATATTTCTGTGTGTGTAGTAATGAAAATACTCAAACTAAAAGAAATATAGTCACATAAATGCTCAAGTTCTTGATGAAGGGATTTTCGTTTGATGCAGTAACACTTAGCATGACCATAGGAGAACTGTGCATTTATATTTCAAAAAAAAGGGATGTGGACAACATTAATAAATATGTAAAAAAAAAGGGCGGATTTGGTAGAAATGAGGACACCATCGTCAGGCCATCTCTGAGTCAGCCTTTAAAGAAGCCATGTGTTATTCTAGTAAGGAAAACAATAAATATTGCTAGTTATCAGAGTAAAGTGAACTTTCTTAGTCTTCGCGGCGCATTGGCAATTCTGTACAAAAACTTTTTTTGAAGAACACAAATTTGGGCCGTAACTTTGTAAATAAGAAGTCAATCTGAGTCAGTGTCCTCCTAGTGCAATGTTTGTGTACATACACGCGACCGACAAGGATTTCTTGTAACGATACATAAACAGGTATGATCAATAACGACCTGCACATCGGGGCACACTAATAGTTAATTTCTATAGCCTAATCTTCGGCGACCAAGTGAGAGGTGTGCTGCCTGTACCGCCTGTGCTCACCGTTGATTTCGCCGCAACTATAGAGGTGCACGCAGGGGTCGCGGCCACCGCCGTAGAACGACCGTAGATCGTACTCGAACTACAAGACTACGACAGAACATCACCCTCCTCCACCAATATGGGACTGTCACGAGTGCAACACATCCAGCGCGTGAGCAAGTACATTACAGCATCATACTTTAGCATTAAAAATACCGCCAAAAGGCTCTTTCAGAGCCACATTTCTTCCAAGAGAGATAACTGGCACAAAATAATAAAATATAGAACCAATTCCCCTCAGATTCATTATACCATGAATCTCCCACAAATATTACCAATATTATAATTTAAGGGGCAGTTTGTTTCAACCGTTCCCTTTCAGGCCACCTAAGAAACATGATCTTCCCGAATGAGTGATTATACGTAATAACACACATTATAACCCCTCATACTAGATTCGCCCTATTTTTTTATATTCATAATTATTAAGATAAGACGTGCATAAATCTATAATAAAATAAATTATAGGTTATACATGCATATTTTAAATCCCCCCTTATATGATAGTAGGTTTAGGCCTGTAATTACTGAATTTTCACGCCAAGAAGCCGACCAGAAGCTGATACCCTAACTCTGTGGCGTATAGTATCGGGGTGTTTTGAGATGCGCGCTGTGCCGTGTCTCATGCTAGATGCGATACGGTCTCCTGCCCTAGAAAATCCGACCGTATCATGCATGGTAT
The DNA here is from genome assembly GCA_023653785.1 of Ophioderma brevispina. Classification (NCBI taxonomy): domain Eukaryota; kingdom Metazoa; phylum Echinodermata; class Ophiuroidea; order Amphilepidida; family Ophiodermatidae; genus Ophioderma; species Ophioderma brevispina. Next base: position 41,251 of record JAMKCH010027212.1, on the reverse strand, counting down.
TACACGATAATACGCACCGTGTTTCCTCATCATAGTTTAGTTAATCACAAAGATAACATAACACATGATTTTATGGATTTTGATAGAACCAAGAATGCATGTAAGGTTTATCTTTGTTCAAATAACGCATTCATATTTTATTTTTCTAAAAAAACAAATGCGTCAAATTCATCCTTTAAATACCAAAATAGATAAAATGTGACATAAATGTGAAGGTTTAAAACATATAAAACGAATCTTATACGTTTTTTTACCACAGTGGATATACCCCCATAAGATCTCAAAAAGCATGTTTTTAAAAAGATTATGCCATGATTATTATGATAATGGGTTAAGGAAAAGCAGTTTAGACCAGTAACCCACCATTATTTTAATATCTTGGTGAACGAGTGTTAATGTCACTCCTTGATGGTACAGAGCAAAACCGGCTACTTGAATTCAAACACTATAGCTCTGCTAATATGGATAATTAATTTATCAATTTGTTTGTAACCGGTTAATATCCTATTAGGCTTATGTTTTGTGTTGAAAGTATATCACACATCTACAGGTATATACCAATCATATTTGCTGTCCTTATTGTGAAGTTTAGATATAATGCTTTGTAGATCATTGTTGAAATATATTTAGCCTCGACGGATCCTTCTACTTATGTTGGTATATTGTTCAACCATACATTTCAAATATAATTTGAAAAGATATACATACAAAAAATATAAAAAAAGTAAAATTTTTTAAATTGAATGATTAGTTTTAAATCTAAATTGAATGATTAGTTTTAAATTAAATGATTTTTATGGCATCTTTCCATTCATTTTAGAAGAGTCCACAATGGGGAACTGAATGCGTTTGAGAGTAAAAACTCGCGAGGAGACGCACTTTTGTTAATTTTCTTTAAATTGGTTATCGTGTTTTTGGCGTTAGGTTTGTGTGAAGGGTAGTGATATGACTTGTTGTGTAACATATTCAATAGAAGTAATTATCGGCTCATCCAACGCTCCAACCATGTTTTTTCTACCAAAGGTGTGGACAACTATTCAATTAACCACAGTATAACCACTAGTCCTTAATTTGTTTTAACTAAGTAATAATTGAACCCGTCCAAAATGTACTCAAGAATATCAAAAAATACTGCTAACGTGCCGAGCCAATATTTAATAAGAGATATTCAAATTCATATGCACCGAATTCAGAAAACACGTCACAAATAATAAGACTTTCCTAAAACAACCGCTCCCAATTCCTTATGAAGGAAGTTTTTGAAAGTCATGACTCTAGTAAAATATTTTCTATGGTAAATGTTTGTGTGTATTGTTATCTTTTATTTATCCAACAGAACCTATTGCAAATTAATTCCCCGCGGAACATATATTTTCAAAATGTCGCTTGCACACATGTTAGTAGCAACAAAACTTGCAAGATAATGACCTCAGACTACGGATCAATCGGCTTTCAGCCGGTCCTTCCACACAGGCCTGCTTGCTGGATGTGTCTGATTACCTTCTCAACAACATTGATGCAGGTTTTTTTACAGTGCTGTCTTTTTAGATCTGAAAAACCCTTTGACCCGTCCATCATAAAACCCCCGACGCAAGCTTGGTCTGTGGGAGTCAATGCATTGAACTCGATGGTTCAAATCATACCTAAATGAGCGTTCCAAATTTGTAAATATGGGACTGCCAATCCGACATGTTTCCAGTTTTGCTGTGGGGTTCCTCCCGGGTCCATTTTGGTCCCGCTTCTCTTCAGCATATACAGAATATCTCCCACTTCCCATCATAAAGATCACGTGAAATCTGTCTATATGCCTGATGATACTGCCATTTTTGCAAGGGCCACAGTGTCAAGGATATAAGTGAAAACCCTACACAGAGAGCTTTTGCAGGTGACGGATTGGCTACAAAAAACAAACTCAAAACAATCAATGTGAAAAAACAAAGTCAATGCCTTCGCAAGCAGATAAATTAAGTCGTTGCAAAGACAACTCGCTGTAAAAATCAATGCTCCAATCTGATCAGGCCAAAGCTTCAAGTACCTGGGTGTATATCTCGATCCATCTATTTCATGGGCCTGGCACCTGAACCATTTTACACTCTATCAACAAGAGAATTGGTTTGATTTACAGGACTAGGCATTCCTTAGTAAAATCCCTTTTGAAAAAAAATATACAATCCCTTGTCCTCCAACTATGACTACTTGATTGGTATGGGGACATGCCTGCAATAAAGTTTATCCAAATTGAGTAAGACTTCAAAATAAGCTGGTAGAGCTAATACCAGGTTAACAAGAGGTTTCCACAACACTGATGCTAGACTGTCGGAGTGGGAAGATCTCCATACCAGACGAAATGCACATCTAAATGTTATGATTTAGAACTTTAAATTTCTAGCAGGCCCAAGTTTATTTGTGTAAGTTTTTGATCAACTGTTAATTCTTTATCGTACAGAGGCAGTGCACAAGGAAAACAAAACAAAAAAAAGAAACCCAACAAAAAAAACGACCGAAGAAAGAAACCTAGGCCACCCAAGCCTAGAATTTCGGGTGCTGGGAAACGTACTTTTAATACCGGGGCTCTATTTCATGGACAATTCCCAGTGTTAAACATCCTCTCCCACAAAAAAACACAAAACAAAACCCTCAAAAAATATTTTCAAACAGCCTTACAGCATATTCTTTATAATTTTTCACTAAATATTAGTTTGCAAATTTAAGGTGTAGGCATGGAAATGAATCTTTTATATATTCTTGTCAGTGATGTATATGAAATTCATTATTTGTTTGACTTTTTGCCTACACTTTTTTGAGAATATTGTGCCATTTTATGAATATTTTTGGCAGATGTTGTATTTCTGAAGTTATCTTCGTCTGTATTTTTTAAATTTATTGCTACCCCTCTTTTGATATACTCGTGCAATTTTTAGTGAATATTCTTGTCAGATGTTTTGGTTCTTATTATACATTTGTCTCTTGGCTGTTCTAATCTTTTCATTTGTTACTCGTAATATCTTACTTTAAGAGGGCTGGTGTGGCTATGATAGTGATTGTATTTAAGGTCTTTTAGCTTTTAAAATATTTCAAATACAAGTATGCTAATTTTAGCTTATCTAATCACATTTGTATATTTCTCTAGTGGTATTTAGATTCTGATTTATATTGAGATTTGTTGATATTTGTTAATTATGTTATTTTATGTACTGGTTTGTAACCTGTGGCTCCATGGGAGAACAATGTGAGGCCTTGAATGGTCTCCCCCAGGTTAAAAGAATGAATAATAAAATAACTAAATAAAAATTAATAATAACTGGTTTCCTAAGTCAGTCTTATTTGCATGTGCGTATTTATTAACGTAAGAAACTGGGTCCTGCAAGAATACGTTTCCGAACCACGTTATATCATAAGCGCAATATTTAATTCAATAAATAACTTTTCTTTAAATTTCAGGCTTCAAATGCATTCCCCTTTCTAAAGAGATTTTAAAGCAGAAATGAGTTATGGTTAAAAATCCAAAGTAATTACTGCAGTTATTGTATTAGACATTGTTGTATGCTTTATCTCTTCTATCATCACAAAACACAAATTTAGTTTATGTCAGTCATACTCTCATACAAGTAGAAAACACGGTTCACTTAAACTGAACCAGGCACCTTAACGTGTGACACACTCACAGAACACTTAATTTAAAAATCATAACACCCCTTTCAGAAAAATATCATAATTACCATAACATTACCAATATTAATTCCCCCATTTCCGAATCATGGGATATTCCACACCGACAGTTCGTGCTGACACCAAAATTACTCGATTTCGTGAAACAACTTGCCTCCGGATTCGTCAAAAAATGAATCTTTTTCCTAAATTAAAACAAACAACAACACAAAGCTTTAGACCCTAGCACCAAATCTGTCCCTCTAATCACTAGCTTTGACAGACGTTATTTTCCCAATCATATTGAAAAGGCGTTATCTACCCCAATTTCGTGCACCATTACTTTCTTCTACCCACCCCATTCTGTCACTCCCAAAGCTATACCAATCTATATACCGACTTTACATTCCCCAGCAGTATCCCCACCTTTTTTTTTATGAATTACATTAGTTATATTAGATTCTCTCCAGGGCAATTTAATTAAGAACCATGCTTTGAACCACATTGGGTTGATGTAGTTTTTTAATATACCCTGCGGCTGTTCATAATATCAGTGACAGCAAGTTTAAAAAAAAAATATTGTTAAAATCACCTGTATTCGTAAACGTTATCCTAAAGTGGCACAAGCACCATATTCAACAAAATAGATTTTGCTTCAGTTTTGTGGTCCTAAAGGTGGACCTTTGACGACAGGAAGTGTGCAAATTATTGGCATTCTGGATTTTTTCAACTGCTAATAAATATTGTGTAGTTGATGGGACATATAGAACTAGTGAGGCAAACTCAGTATCCCTGCTTTTTCGATTTGTGTACCTATACCGATCAGGGAGGATACATTTACGTAAATAATGAGGAGGCCCGCTCGTTTCACACGAGCGGTCGAATTGGACCGAATTACAATTTCATGTAAGCAGACTTTTGGCACAAAAATGCTTGCAGAACGAAAGTACCCAAGAGTGTTCTTTGTTTATCAACCCACCTTTATTGAAGATAATTCCGATTCGTTAAAAATCCAGAATTTAATTCCATCGCTAAAGACACTTATTTTCGCCTTCATGGCGGGTGATGGGCCAGGAGAATTCCACCTCTAATGACACTGTGAAGTCATTGTAGTGAGTTAAAATCAGGGAATAAATAAGCAATAAAGGGAAAGCGTTAAACTTTCACTCCTTGAATTTTGATCTGGATTTAGCCCAACTCGATTGAGTGAGAAGTAAAGAATGTGAAAATAAACAACCAGCAGTTACAGAAAAACACCACTAGTTGGACAGCACAACTATATTTCCCTTTAAATGCCATTTTTGCCACTTTTCAAAAATCACGAGGCGGGCCCCTGCTGTGTTTACGGGAAGTGCTCCTAGATCTACAACGAAATACCGTTACCTCCCTTTTTAGCGTAATCGTCAGGTTTGCTAGGTCATTTTCCTCTAGGGATGGAAGGGATATAGAACCCAGTGGTCTGAATTATGGACAAACATCTTCCGGACTGCCGAAAAGGAAATTATATTTACTGAAGAAGATTCCTATGGATTTATATTGGGGAAGTTTTGACAGCCCATGCTGTCATTTTGGGGTCGTTTGTTGTGGAGACAAGTTATCGTTTAACTGCAAACTTCCTTCAATTCTGGACATGAATCGCCACCATTCAAAGTGAACCTTTATACAATAAGGCATAAAAAAATGTTTGTTTGGCGTAACCCGACCGACTCCTCAAAGTTGTTATGCCATTAACACAAAATAATCTTGTCATAATCGTGACGCCGTAAAAGCAAAGAAAAGGACAAAACACGGCAATCTTATTAATAAATATTGGAAAGTACTTGTAAGCTCTTACTGCAAATTGAAATTACGTTCTAAAGTGTTGTCCAATTACAGAATAAAAGACTTGCTGTGTCTGCCATATATCATCTGTTTATTTCGACAAGTTTTTCAATAGAGCGCTTGTGTCCGTATGATAGACTCGGTTGGACCACGTTACACCGTTAAAACTAAGAAAACGTCGTTTTTGTTTTAACTGGCAGTGGAACACAACGTGCAGAATGTAAAATAAATGGGGGCCCGTATACCCCGTAAAAATACGAAACCCTTACAGAGAACGTAAAAAACGGCCATGAAATCTCATCAGCTTCAACGTTATTGTGGTTTTTGGGTGTTTAAACGTGATTTATTGATTCCAGCACCTTCTGTGTTATTTCATGTTCACTAGTATCATTAAGAAAAGCTGAGCAAGAAAAAATTGAGTTATGATCTTTGCAGTTTTATGTTATGAGCAAATGATTGTTTTCCACGGTCACATAGGCCACTGTGCTGTAATTTCTGGACAGCAAATAAAAACTTGACAAATTCTTACAGATATGACCGAATTTTCACGTAAGATTTGTAACCACATGGATTACTAAGGCTAACGGATCAGATGACATAAAAATCTTTAAACACCTTTTCAGAGCAGATGTCTATATTATCAAAATACACTTTCCTTTCATTCCTTTTCATTTAAGCTTTATTTTGAAGGATAAGAGAGGATGCAAGTCGCTCTGCAATTCTCTTGCAGCATTCAAGGAACCAAAATCGAGACAAAACTGGAATTTAAAATTAAATGTTGTTTTTTCAGTAAATGATTGGAAAACATTCTGTTTGATCCCTTTTAGATGTACAATGGATACAAAACTAAGATGGTTCCAATACAGAGTCCTCAATAGAACTTTAACTACAAATTCGTTTATGTATAAAATAGGTCGAAGAATTGATAATATGTACTTTTTGCAAAGAAGAGGCTGAGACAATTGAGCACATATTAGCAGAATGTAAAGAAGTTAGACTATTTGGTCTCAAATACAAAACTGGTTTTTAAGTAAGCTTGGAGTCCCAGTTACTCTAAATAAATATCATATTCTCTTTGGTGTTGATTTAAAAATATGCAATTCGGCCTTAAATTTGTTGATCATGTTAACAAAGATAGAACCAGATGTCAAATGTCCCCTCTTTCATTTATTGTTCTTCAAAGAGAAATTGAAAACTGTTATAAACTAGAAAAATATATCCTACTGAAAAACTCGAAGTATTCCTTATTTCATAACAAATGGCAGGTTTGGAATGGGCTTTTCAATTGATTGATAAGGAATAAATTTCGAGTTAATATATTTTTCTTAGCTGCTTACAATATTCATACAATATTGTATTCATTATATTCATTATATTATACTATGGTTGAAATTGCTTCATGAATTGGAATATTATGTTCGCTGAGAGTGAGGGTGTGTGAGAGTGTCCAAGTTTTTGTTTATATTAATTATTTTTTTAAATGTGAAATATGATATGTAGAAATGTGCATTTATCAATTGTAAGAATGGAAGTAAATAAAAATATAGGCGTTAACACCAGGGCCGTCAAAACCGGAAAAAAATAAAAAATAAAAATCTCAACTTTTTCGAGGTAAATCGGGGGGACGAGGTTGTGGATCACGAAATTCCTCTTTTAAACATTACAATCTTCTCTGTATAACTTTAACGTTGTAACTATGACATCATACAAATATTGTATTTATGTTACCACATAGCTGTAAAACGTTGGAAAAAGACAATAAAAAGAGGGAAAACGTGAAGAAAGATATTTTAAACAGTATACATTCCTATTGTTCTTCCTCGTGGTCTTCCAACTATGCTCATTGACACCATGTATTCAAGTGGTTTTTCTCAAGTGCTCAATGAGCCCACATATGTTACTAATAATGGCGCTGATCATTTCCTGGATTTGGTTTTTGTTACTGATGCTACCTTTGTGAAATCTTGTGAGTCTTCTTACAATGTTGTTGGTTGTGACCACTCAGCTGTAATTTTAGAGTTGAATATGGTTAAACAGGTTCCAAAGTGTAGTAATAAAACGGTTTATTGTCTTGGTAAGGCTGATTTTGATCTTATGCGCAGCACATTAAGTAGTAGTAATTTTGATCAGTGTCTTAATTCTGATGATGTTGATGACATTTGGAATAGTTTGGAAAATATTCTCACTTCAGCTATTAATATTTCTGTTCCTAAGAAAAAGGTCAAGTCGGGTTCTTCTGTTCCATGGGTGACTAAAAATATCAGGAAGCTGTGTACTCATAAAAAATTCTGTACAAAAGAGCTAGACAAAGTAAGTCTGATGACGCGTGGAGAAAATTTAAAGACTGCAGCAACAAGTTAAAATTTTGCATTAGGAAAAGTCATCGTGATTATTCTATTGACATTTCAAAGCAAGCTGCTGCTAATCCTAAGAAGTTTTGGGCTGCTCGTAAAGATTCTCCACAGATGTCTTTCAAGGTGGATGGTCAGGAGATTACTAATAACAAGGATATTGCTGATGCTTTTAATAGGCAGTTTTCTGGAAATTTTGGTGATGATTATGAACCTACTGATATTGCTTCTCTTCCTGATTCTGTTCCTTCTCATGGTGGCTCTCCTCTAGCTTTCTCTCCTATTACTGTTGATGAAGTTCTTTCTGTTCTCATTGACTTAAATTCTAATAAATCTCCTGGTCGAGATGAAATTCTTCCAGTTTTCTTGAAATCATGTAGTGCAGAACTGGCACCAGTTTTATGCAAGATATTCAATGGGTTTATTTCTATGAGTAAAATTCCAAAATCTTGGAAGTTGGCTAATGTTGTTCCTATCTATAAAGTTTCTGGTAAGCCAAAAGATGCTACTTCAAGCTATCGGCCAGTGTCTTTAACGTCTTGTGTAAAATCTTTGAAAAATTGGTGGCTTCTCGTATTATGGATTATATCGAAGAGCATGGTATTCTTGATGACAATCAATTTGGGTTCAGACAAAGTAGAAATTGTGAGCAAATGTTGTCTAAATTCTTTCACATCATTAGTGAAACTTTGGATGGGCGAAATTGCAATCTTGTTGACTCTGTCTTTCTTGATTTTAGTTCTGCCTTTGATAAGGTAGATCATAATCTTCTTATTCATAAACTACATGATCGTGGTGTAAGGGGTCCTCTTCTACTTTGGATTCAGAATTTTCTTTGGATTCAGAATTACTCTATTTTCTTCCAATCTTTCATTTTCCTCTCGTGTAGATTTCTTGTGCAACAAAATCTCTCGTCTTGTGGGTTTCCTAATAAGGTGCACAAGAAATATGCCTTTCTCTGCTCTTCTGAATCTCTATAAAGCTTTTGTCCTCCCTCTTCTCACATACTGTGTAGTCGTTTGGGCTCCATATAATGCCTGTTACACTAGTAGACTTGAAAAGTTTCAAAGGAGGATTACAAGAGTCCTTATGTATAGGAAACAGGGCTCCGGGGAGCATGTAGAGTACACCAACAGGTTGTCTGAATTTGGTCTATTGAGTGTAGATGATTTATTTAAATTTCAGCGGTTGCAGTTTTGTTTCAAGCTGTTAAATGATATTGGTCCAGCATCTTTCAAGGACTTTTTTCACAGAAGTTGTATTTCTCAAGACAGATTTCTACATTGGCGGGCAAGGACTAATTCCTTCTACAATTCTGTCTTTGTCTCCTTTCGTAGACTTTGGGAGAGCATTCCACTTCACACTCGGCAGGCCAGCTCTCTCCCAAAATTCAAGTTTCTATGTAAGCAGTATTTTCTTACAAGTTAATACCAACATTGCCTGTCTTCTTTTCACATCTCTGTATGTTTATGTATGTATGTATGTATGTTCCATGGAGAGAATTGCACTGATAATGTGTTTTGGCTGTGTAGCCCATTTTTCTTTCCTGAGTTACACATTTAGTTGTCTTTGTATTTCATAAGTAACTCAAATAAATATTATTATTATTATATTCTATAATGTCACCAATTAATCATATGAGTAAATTTTATATATGTACCTTACTGAACATGAACCAGGGACTTAAGATTACAAGTCTTATCCACTACACAACATAATTTTACAGATACCAAAATGGTTATGAACTCCTTTTTCTAAATTAAGAAATTAATAATTAAAGTAAACAAAATAATACAACAAAAACATGAATCGAGTTTTACATGTTTTTAACTAGTATTGAAAATAGAAGGGAAATTAAAAGTTTGCATTTTAATGACGTTACTACGTTGTTTATTAAAATTTGATTGATTGATTGATTGATTGATTTAACACACTTTAGAAGGTAAAATATTTTCATAGTTCATATTATAACCTTAAAAAACGGCCAGTTACAAAACACGTAATATTACGAGACGAGAAATATGATAACGGTCAGCCTACTCTTTTTCAAAATGTGTGGTATTATCACTACTGTTTATTTACAGTTTTTCTGCTTCCAAATTGTAATTTTATGTTAGATATCAATAAAGCGTGAAGATTGTTGAATAACCGGGGTTGACAGTAATTTCAAAGGTAAAGTCTGGTAAATTTACGAACATTTTTAACAGTGTAGAGGCAAAATAATACCTTTATTATCATTCTTCAGCACGTTTTATCCACATGAGAAGCTATTATTGACATATTACTAAAGTTATGATAGATTTTACCCAAGGAATTAGCCAAGCTTTTAAAATCGATCACTCCAGTCGTTACTTTGTAACTTCGATTGGCTCGAGTAGCAAGTACGTGTATCGCGTCGACGTGTACGCGTTAAACGTGTTATAATATAGCTTCATATCATACGGCTAGGAAATAATGAATTTGGCAAAAAAAAATTAGGAATAAAACTCTCCTTTATTGGTACAGCATAAAACAAATTTAATGATTACTTTTTTATATTAATCACTTAATTTTTATGCATACAATGGTCAAAATAAGCCGAGACACAATAAAACGAAAAGAACAAAAGCCTCGACAACTTAAGAATTAACAAAGTTTTGATTTTGCAAACAATAACTATAATATAAACAAAGTTATCCCACCATGTATCTGATTTATTGTGAAAACGCTTGTTTTCAAGACAATTACTCGAAATTTACCTTATTCATTTATAACATTCACTAGGGGTCGAATATCACTGGAAAAAATAATGCATAAAATGTTCGTCATGAAACAGTTTGTTTGACAAAATAGAGAACTCAATAAGAAATCACTTCCCTGGATGTGAATCAATATGCCTTTTTTTCAATTCCCCTTCAAAAAGCAAATCATAAATATAACTATTCACGTTTAACGCATCACTTGTTAAATCAAATTATAATACTTAAAATCAATTACATCAATGTCTTAATTTTCAGTTTATTAAAGAAATTTAAAGAATGTTTAAATTGGAATTTCCTGCAACGCATAGAAAGGTAATATTCGCAAATGTGCGGATATAAAGCAACCAGTTAGAAATAACAATTGAAATTGCTTTTGAATAGCTTTTACATTTGAATGCAATAATCTCCATATTACTTATATCAACTACATTGCATTCTGAAAATTAAAGTTAGAATCCAAAGGATCAATATATAACAAGGTCAAGTAGATTGAGTTTAACAATGAAACAAATTGATTAAGCCAACTTCATACACTGCTTCAATGGGGAGTAAGCTTCTTAGGGGGGGTGTCCTTTTTATTATTCCCGTGGTGTGTGGATGTGAGTATTGTGTGTTGTTGTGCGTGTTTGTGTGTGTGTGTCCTTGTGTGGTGTTGCATGCGTGCACATCATGCAAGCTTCTTTACTTTTTTTGACTTACTGGCGGGTAAACAAAACGCGTCATTTTCCGGTTTCGGGCAAAATTTAGTAGCGAAATTACTCCTTTTCGAGAAAGTCGCCTAATATTTGCAAAATTTATATGGAAAAGTTTTATCATTTTCGAATATGTTATAAAAGAATGTCTGCGAACAAACTCTGCAACTCTCATTTTCTGAAACCGCAAGGTAACTCGAGATACAGCCCACGATAAACATGAATTTTCAAAGTCTCTTAGGGGGGGGTCAAAAGGCCAATTTTTCTCGGTCAGAGGGTAAAAAACGGCTGATTTAGCATTATTTTAGCAAATTTTTTTCCCGGCCAAAGTCTTAGGAAGGGGCACCTGCCCCCTGCCGCCCCCCCCCCCCCGCCTGTTTACGACGGACGTACGCTACGTTACCCAACTGAAAACCAATCAGGTCATGCTTTTCAGAGGGTACTCCAAGGGGCACGCTATGAATGTCCCAGCAATTAGCAATGTGGGACCAAAAATCTTAAAAACACAGGTTCGGACAAAAAAAAATTCAAAAGTTTGGTTTAGCATGTCAATTTCCAGTATACTTTGTTTATAATTTTGCACTTTAAAAAAAAGGACACTAATTATACATTATTCGATAAAAAAAAGAAATTTGACTTGTGTTTGACAAATGTTGCTAGAGGTCTGGTTCTGATATTGCTGAAATCTATACCTACTTCTTAATCTAACTCTTACACCTAAACCTAACACTTAATCTAACTCTTACACCTAACACTTAATCTAACTCTTACACCTAAACCTAACACTTAATCTAACTCTTACACCTAACACTTAATCTAACTCTTACACCTAAACCTAACACTTAATCTAACTCTTACACTATAATTATATTATACCTAATGCTTATTTAACATTGGCAAATGCGCGTGCCGTGCGGAGTGTGGTGTGTGTGTGTGTGTGTGTGTGTGTGTATGTGTGTGGTGTGTGTGTGTGCGTGTGCGCGGGTGCTCGCGAGTGTGTGTGTTTGAACGAGAGTGGGTTATTGCAATCGATAGTGTGTGGTTGGTTTTATACAAACCTATTTTCGTATCGGTAAATATCATGATCTATAGCTTGCCTATGAGCCCTATTATTAATTTTTTTTAATTATTATTTTTATCATTCTTTTCCAAGGACGGAATATCCGAGCAACTTCAGCAAAAACCCTCAAAACAACCCGACACGATGACATGTTCGTGGAATATACAGCATAATTAAAGTCCATAAATTTCAAAAATGTGTAAAATATTGTTCTGGCTACCATGGTAATCACGTAGGAGCTCTTATTGGCTAAAATTTCAACCAACGGTAAATCAACCCGAATGATCATAGAACATGAACTGGTAGCGATATTAACACACCTAGATCCGAGGGCACTATTAAGCGGGTTTTTAAAACCATGCTTTCAAATTTAAAATTATGGTGCAAAGTTCAGGTCTGAAAACCCAAACCCCCTTACCACCCTCAAAATTGTTTTAAATCGTACGCTTTTGATACATTTAATGAACATCCTGTCCTTTATTTCAATATCACCGTAAGCGTTCATTCTAACAAACTTGATAAAAGTACATGGGTACCCTCGACATGGGTCCTTAATAATCGCAATAGACCTTTGTCTTTTGTTAAATAACATCTCCAACATTTTAAACATAATTAGTATTTAGCAGTCCGCAACTGTAACATTTGTAGCATGTTCAGGTGGACGGGGGGGGGGGGGGGTTAGTCCAATCTCCCTGTTTTGGGCACGTGCAGGTGTAAAAATCAATTCTAACTAACTATCGACATTGTGTTATAAAATTACTTATATGTGGCACTGTTATTTTGATAACTACGATTCATGGAATCTTGGCAGGACAGTGTGACATTCCAACACACTGATTGCTATATTGCAAGTATTGATGTAACAATGCAATGTAAGTTATTTGTCAACATTATTAATGCCTGTTACTCTACGTTGAGAAGTACTTCAATAATATTAAATAATTGAAAAAAGAAAAAAATAAAAAACGTTTTTTTTAATTTAAAAGGCACAGCTATTTTTTGCTATTTTTTTTTAATGGTTCAACTAACGGAAAAAAATATTTATTGTTTCCAAATATTACCCTTAAATTCATAATCAGACAACTACTTTCATCTATTTTTTAATTCGTGTTTACGATAGAGGTTAGCTATAGATCGTACCTTTAATTCACTGATCGATCAGGCTAAAAGGGTACTGTACTATAGTTCTTAAGAATAACAATATAAGCTTTCCTTACCTTTATTCCCTTTTTTGGTCCCGTTTGGACTTCAATACGAACATAATACTGGTGTGGGGGGGCGTTAAATTGTGAAATTAATATACGCAGTTCACAAATTGACATACAAATTGATTTACTCATGGTTAACGAAAAGTAGTATATCGTAATAATATTTTTAGAAATTCAAATCACATTATTCGAGCAGGCATTAAGTGGGAAACGTCTTCATATGATTTAGAAAGTTTACTTAGGCATCTCGTGCAGCTAGGAAGACTGAAGACACTTAAATTTCAGTTACGTCTTAAAGATGAAACACAACAAAAAGGACCCTAAAGGCGTTTTTTAAACCGCTCATGTAATATTTTTTCATTTAATATAGGTGATAGTCCCATCAATGGCTCTTCGAGCGAACCTGACGCAGCAACGTACCGAACGTATTCAGCTCCAATTCGTCTCATCTACTTAGCAATAAAAGTGTAACTGAATCAACAACAAACACCGCACCTTATGAATCGACCAAGAAACCGAAAATTGTATCCACGACACAGTTACCATTGGCTTCAGACACAAGTGGAGCCCAGACAAAGCATCTGACCACTGATGTTCTTCAACAATAAAAGTGACAAAAATGAAAATTATTCTAGTACAACTTCTTCTTTTGTCGTACCTTCACAATTCACTTGGCAAGAAAATGAAGCAAATTACTCAACTACTGAAGCGTCACCTTCTCAATGCAAAACACATTATCAGGCTGGCGAGCTTACAGAAATTGTAACTGACGTGCCTACTATAGTAACAGAGTATGAATTGCTTTGCGAGGAAGGCTGGTTCAGCTTTGAACAATTTTGCTACGGGTAGGTATCACAAAATGATATCAAAAAAATTGCCTTAAAAACCATATTGTTGGATATTCACACACATAGTTACTAACGTGCAGTGATAGGAATATAATATACTCATGTTCAAAATCCCCCTTATATATATTTAGCTTAGGTACTGGTCTGAAATATAAAGTAAAAATATCTCACATAAATGAAGGTTTGTTTGCGTGTTAACCATTTGCTACTCATATTTTAATAAGAAACACTTCATGGCTTATAAAAATCTATTAAATTTGAATATCAAAATAATAGCTATTTTTATAGGCTTAAACAATATCTTAATGACAAAGCCGAATTAAATTCTAAAAAGAAAAGCGAGGTGGTCGGGTTAGCGCAGTGGGTCTTCCGGCGCTACGCACCACTGTGGTCCCCAGGTTCGACCCTCTGTCAGGCCTGCGATTTTATGTGCGTTGGAGGTTCCAATCCATAATCGGCCTTCGAGTTTATTTGGCCTGCTTCTGAAACTGTGCTTCAGACTTTTTTCATTCTCAAACGGTATATTAGCACTATAATAGTGTAAAATGATGTAACGTAAATTGAAATAAAGAATCTTGTCACATTAAAATGACACAAACGCGTTGTTTGTTGTTTCGTTAAAAAATAATAATAAACCTCCTCCTCCTTCCTTATTAAACAGAAAAGTGACATACGAGAGCGTTTAACGTGGCCAGCAGCTCGTGTCCGATGCCAACAAAATGGCGCTGACCTCATCAGTTTTGAGTCTTATGAAGAAGAGCAACATGTCATCGAGAATTACCTTAGAGGGTAAGATACACAAGTCCAACGTTCCTCACTATAAATAAGGATTAGTATTAAAGGTATGTATGAACATGCTAATCCAAACATTCAGTTCCGTATCAATATTTATATAGCAGCTTCTCTTATCACTTCCAGAGCTTCAGACGCACAGCATTGGATTGGGTTTCACGATATTCAAAGCGAAGGACGTGAGTGTTCAATGCTTACACACGGTTAAAGTTTAATATTAAATAATTTCTCTTCAAACTTTCCGTTATAAATTAAATGAAAATTATATAACTCGCTTATTCGCTTGTAACCGCTTAAATTCAATTCCTCACTTCTCACCAGCAAAGAATATGCCTTTAAATTACCCAAAACCAACGGGAAACATAATGCATTGGTACCTAACTGAAATGGTATTAGCAGTTTATCGTGTACAATTATTCCGCCAAATTATATTCAAGATCTACTTACATTGTAAACTACTTTTGTTGCAATTCCATTCTTTGGTAGTAGTATAGGGTTATAAATAAGAATCCTATTCTAGAAGTTTTGGGAAGAATGTTTGAAGATGTTCTTCTATAGTTTGAAGGGTGATCAGAACTTTTGGGTCCAATCTCTGGGAAATGTTGGCACCTTTGTAAAATCTACCTGCTTGGGCTCTTTTTGGATTACCAATATGGCCGTCAGTGCCTCATTTACGAAACCCAGGTTTCCCATCCATTGTATAGAGAGCACCGGGAGAGATCAGTGGGAACACCTTGCTACACTTAGTTTATCATGATTGCCCTTTTAAATGGAACTTCTTGTCAAATTCAAAGTTCGAATCAGTAATGTATAGAAATATCTGTCACACAATGCTGTACAAAAGTTGTTCCTGTTTACCACACATGATATATTAGTCTGGAAGCCTTAGTCTGCATAATGAATTAGTTCTATGCTATCAGTACTAAAATATGCATACAAGCAATGTAATTGTTTACCACAATGTATAGTATAACATTGGGAGTATTAATTTAGATATAAACTGGCTATAGAAGTCATTCCACAGTGTAATTTATCTAGCAAATACTTTACAATCTGACCAGTTACATACTGCCACAATACAAAGCTTGGTGAGGCTAGTCTCATTTCAGACCCAATAGGTGTGTTACTCTCATTGACCATGGTCGTGGAAATATGAGACTCTTACAGTCCAGGCCTAGTATCAGTAAGAGCTGAACTGTGTAAACAATGTATGTGCTGTACACACACAATTAAGAAATGGGTTTGGCAGAAGAAAACAGGTATAGTTTGTCTAGGTTCCGACCTTTAGTTACACGGCTACAACCGTGATAAGGTTCAAGGTCAATTTGGGGCAAAAAATATCCAATGCTCAGATTTTGACGAAGCTGGCGTCAAATTATTGCTCTGGTCATACTAAAGCAGAAAATCCATTTTAATTCTTTGGGTGACAGCTCTGTACACAACTTGAGGTCAAGTTTTGGTGACCCCTATAGACCATGTAGACCATTGTTACATTTTGCCCACTAATTACGAAACCAAATGCCAAACATTGTAAAATAAGGCAAGACGAACAAATTGACACCAGTTTCAACAAAAGCGGAGCACTGGGTAAGGTTTACCCCCAGGATGACCTTGAACCTTATTAGGGATGTACCTGTTTAACTAAAGGCCGGAACCTAGACAAACTATACCTTCTATTAATCCTTATAATAATATTATTTGTAAATCACCAAGTAAATCATGTGAATTGGACCCTGTCCCAACATCATTGGTCAAAGAAGGTATTACTGCTTTTGTACCAGTTCACATTTACCACCATCGTGAACAATCTTTAATGAAGGTTTTTCCAACACCTCAAAACTGCATACATCAGACCTCTCTTAAAAAACCTGGTTTGGACAAAGAAGTCCTCAAAGATTATATAGGCCTGTGGCGCACCTGGGATTTTTATGAAAGACTATTTAGCGTGTTGGCTGCTAGATTGAGTACTATTATAAAAGAACACAATCGTTCTGATGATTCCAGAGCCCGCCTAACAGCCTACCCACAGCTTGAGACTTCCCTATTGCCGTTGAAAACGATATTTTGGCCGCCATGGATGAGGGGAATGTGACCGCCCTCGTCCTTTTAGTTTAAGTGCCGCCTTCGACACTGTGGATCACACTATTTTGCTCAGTAGATTGTGCGACTTTATTGGCTTGCGTGGTAATCTGCTTAACTGGTGTCAATCATATTTAAGCAATAAACAGGCCTCAATGTGTTCGTGTAGGCAATTCCTCATCCACTCCAGTTTTTCAAGATTTCTCGTTCCACAGGATCGGTCCTTGGGCCACAGGGTTCACTGTTACACCTACCCTGTCCTCAAATACAAAGACAGTATCATGTTTATGCGGATGATACACAATTGTAATGGGTCTTTTGTAACCCCACCATGTATCCCTGATCAAAGTATTGAGTGTATTGAATTATGATTTGTTGAGTTCGTCCAGTGATGAAGAGAACTTCTCAAGTTAAATGATGAGACACAGAATTTATTCTGATTGGATCCAGACAACGCTGTCAAAAGTAACTGGTCCTCATATTATGATTGGCGATTCTGACATCACGCCTGCTAAAAAGACTTGTAATTTAGGTGTTATTTTTGACTCATCCTCTATCTCTAAATTATAACATATTTCTAGCATTGTACGTTCTGCTTCTTTTTCACATCAGAAACATGGGTAGAATAGAAGATATCTGAGTCCTCGTGCCACTGTAACAATTGTGCACATTTTTTACTAACCTCCCCGGCTTGATATGGGCAACTCACTTTTGTTTGTGCCCTTCCACAAAATCAATTGCTCGGCTTCAGCGTCTTCAAAATGCCGCTGCACTGTGTCACTTAAGAAGGACTCTCATATCACTCCTGTTTTGAAGGAGTACATTTGGTGGCCGGTTGATTATAGACTTATGTACAAATTGCTGCTTATTGCTTTTAAGTCACTAATGTTCCTTGCGCCAGAATATATTAAGTTTGTCTTCTCAACCAGACAATCCCACTCGGTACCGCTCGTTCAAAAACAAGTCTTTGCTTTGTGAACCTCGTTCTAACAGCCTGGGGGGGATAGGCCTTTTTCTATTCTGCTCCACGTCTCTGTAATGCTCTGCCCAGATTTTAGAACTAGCCCACCTGACTCACTTTTAGGCTGTTTTGAAAACTCATCTGGAAAAGAAGTCAATTGCTTAACTGTTTTTTTGTTCTCATTTCTGTGCTTATTTACCTCTGCTTTTCATTATTGGTGTTTTATTTTTTGATTGGTGTTCATTGAGTAACTGCTATTGTTCTGGCGCCTTGAGCGCCATTTTTGTGGATTTGTGCGCAATATATATCCACATTATTATTATTATTATTATTATAATAGACCAATAGCATTGTGTACATTTAAACACAATTTGATTTAATTTTCAAATTTACCCTGTTGTACTAATTGTACCCACTTATTTTATAAAGTTCCCCACATTTTCCAGAGGTTGGACCCCAAAATTCCGATTCAGCACCCTTCAAACTATAGAAAAAAACATCTTCAAACCTTATTCCCCAAACTTCTAGAATAGGATTCTTATTTATAGCCCTACTATAACCACACTGTAGCTTGGGAAGGTGGGTTTAGTGAGATTATTCCATATTCGAATGTCGTACTCATCTCCAATGTCGTTATGTTACAGACTTTGAATGGAGTGATGGTTCTCCAGTTAATTACATTCACTGGGCATACACACAACCAGACAATTGGATTCAAAATGGCGGGGAGGATTGCAGTCAAATTCGTCTTATTGACTACGTATGGAACGATGATACGTGTAGCAGTCAGCAGTCATGGCTGTGCAAGAAGCAAAAAGGTAAAGTCACAATAATATGTGTGTGTTATTTTGGGATCAAATTGGGACAAGGAAAACTTTAACTTTTATACTTTTTTCATGCAACTTTAAGTTACTAATAATTCAGAAAAAAATTAAATTATCATTTATAGATAATTACGACTCCTGCATCCAAGTGTTCACGCTTCCATTAGCCTTAAAGGGGGATGACCCGAATTAAGTCTATAAATTTTTCATCTTATAGAATGGCCTTCAACCCAAAACCCCTTCTGTAAAATTTCGTTATGAAGTGAGAGCTAAAAACGTGATTTTCTAATCCCCATTAATATTGGTCGACCAAAATGGAGCATATTTGCGCTCATAACATCCAAACCAAACATCCTTTAGCCCAAAAATGTCCCAGAAAAATAGCAAAATTTTGATCACTTCCGGTAAAATCTGGGGTCCCTGGGGACGAGGCTATAAGCGATCAGACCATGGAACTTTAGATGCAGAGGTCCAAATATGTTAACATTCGGTGCAAGAGTTTGTTGTCAAAATACGCATATTTTTGTCTGGCATGTCTTTAAGGCCACATTAATAAACCTTTATTTACTATTGATTTAATTCTAATCCGATAATGATATGTGCGAAATTTTTGGAGCAAAAGATAATTGACCTGATGCCCTTCCTGACGCCAATCCACAGTTTTCGGCGGTGGGCCTAGCCTTTGGACAACTATGCCCACCATACAAGGCAGCATGTGCTGGATGGCCACCAAGCTCTCCAGAGCTGATGCCCTTGTAGGTAGATCTTCTTTTCATTCTACCAGGGTAACCAGCTACCCTCCTCATCAGATTTCCTTAGAAACCCGATGGGGTGTCGATTTAGCCGCCGCGACTCGGCCCTGGGACAGATAGTACTGGTTACCAGGAGACAGCTAAAAAAGCAGGCCCTAAAAGGAAACATGAGCCTGACAGATATGTAAAACAATAAAATATGATTACATCACAAATGATAGCTGCAGAAGCAAAAATGGTCCATATGCCACTTATTACAACCTTGCAAATGCGAGGAAACATGGTTTGTAATGTCATACCTAATGATGATAATAATAATGGGCATTTATAAAGCCCCAGACTCCGGCCAAGTCGCTCACCGGCTAAAAACAAGCAAAAGCGACAACAATGAAAAGGAAGAAAAAACAAAATAAACAGAAAATACACAACAAAACCAATCTGACTGCATATTGAACAAAGGTTTATCAAAGATGTCTTAAAGGTACAAATTGTTGTAAAGTTCTTAATATGAAGAGGGAGCTTATTCCAAAGATCTGGGTGAACAGATGGCAAAGGCACGATCACCAAATGAGTTATGAGATCTTGGCTCGGGTAGCTAGTGAAGCTTAGATGAGCGAAGAACCGCTACGTTGAGAGTTGTAATTGAGCAGTAGATCAGATAAATATGGCAGAGCAGGTCCATGAAGGCACTTGAAAACTAACGGGAGAATTTTAAACTCAATGCGCCTCTTTTACTGGTAAACAAGAAATCAATGAGATGGGTGTAATGTGAAAGTGATTCTTAGTACGAGTGTCAGACGGAAGCAGGTTTTGAACACGTTGCAGGCGATGAACCTGATGTGTGGTAGACCGTACATGAGGGAGTTGCACATATGCCAAAAGTGATGCAATCAAGAGCGTGAACAAGAAGTTGAGCAGAATCTGTGGTGAGGTATTTCCTTATTCTACCTATATTGTGGATTTGGTGGTAGCGGGTTCCGCTTTAAGTACGGAAGAGATGTGTGGTTCCATGACATGTCCGAGTTTATGATAACACCCAAATTGCGAGCTTCACTGGCTGGACGGAATGTGAATCACCTATAAAATTTGCCAAATAACAGTTTAGATATTGAGACTTGGAGCCAACTGATAGATCTCAGTCTTACTATTACATTGAGTCTTGCAGAGAATTTTCCACGCACTACATTTAGACTATATTTTACTTTGCACAGCTATGCTGCCATTCTCTAGTGCCGTCCCCGAACACTGAGTCATTACGAAATTCCCCTTCGCTCTACCACTCATCTCAGCTCAATCTAGTGGTTCAGACAAGTGCTATATGACTAAATGCTGTGCCAGACCTCTAGGCACTATTTGATGACATGTGAGAGACCATACTACACAAATAATATTGCCATGGGGTAAAATTAAGTATAGTGGTGAACAGTGCCGGTCAAGGAACCGATCCCTGTGGAGGCCAAAGTCCAGTTAAACCGGGTTCGGACATAGATGTGTACCAATAATGGACAAGGAACAGCTGGAATCGGTGACTGAGATAAGATCTTGCCCAGGACAATGCAGTTGCATTCAGGCCAATGAATTGTTGAAGACGGTTCAGCATGATTTGATGGTCGACCGTGTCAAATGCGGATGATAAATCTAGGAGAATGAGTGCGCATATATTGGTATTGTCTAAAGCACATAAAATGTCACTCTGGACACGCAATAGTGCCGTTTCCGTACTGTGACACTTTCTATAAGCTGACTGGAAATTTTTATGCAGATTGTTTTCCTCCTGAAAATCACAGATTCTGTTAGACACAACCCTCTCAATTAACTTTGACAACCAGGGTAATTTGGAGACAGGCCTTTAATTTTTCAGGTCTTCAACATCAAGCCCTGCCTTTTTTAAAAGATGTTTGACATGTGCTATCTTTAAACTTGTTGGAAACAACCCAGATTGTAAAGAGGTATTAACTATATTTGTGAGAGCAGGTAGAAGTGTGTCAAGACAATCTTTGACAATCCATGTTGGGATTGGATCTAGTGAGCAAGACTTACAAGGAGATTTGGTGATGATATCTTTGATTTCATTTTCAGAGGCTAAAGCAAACTGGGTCAGTGAGACATTTTTAGGCAAGTCCGTGATTGGAGGTAATCCAATAGGAGGGAAAGAGTCACGGATGTTTTGTATTTTTGTGATGAAATAGTCAGAAAACCTTTCAGGAAGTGCCTCATCGGAGGTAGAAATTGGGAGAGGACTGGTTTTGCTACGGTGAAGTAACTTATTAACAGTCTTAAACAGTTGTTTCTGATCAGTAGCATTCTCTTCAATTAAATCACAATAGTAGCGTGTCTTGGCATTGCGCGTAAGGGAAATTACAAATTGTCGCTGTTCACGATACAACTGTCTGTCAATTTCATGATTTGAGAGACGCCATTTCTTCTCAAGCTGTCTCCTCTTGTGCTTAGCTTCACGTATGGAGTCATTATACCAGGGCGAGTTTGGTTTAACTGTGATTGTGCGGGTTTTTGCAGGTGCGTGAGAATCCAATATACTAGAAAGAGTTTTGTTGTATTGATCAACAAGATCAACAATACCAACTATATTGTGCAAGTTGGTGTAAAAATCAGATGCACAGATATCAGTGCAAATGTCATCCATCTTTAAAGCCTTCAAATGCCGGGTGGTAATTTTCTTCTTCAGTGGGGCAGGACGATTCATATTTAGCCTGCACATAATTTCTGAGTGATCAGATATGAAATCATTAATTTTAGTGTCAACAAGGAGGGATTCATTTTCTCGAGAAAATACAAGTCCCAATGTATGGCATGAGCGATGAGTCGGACCCATTACATGTTGCAACAAAATTATCTGAGATGCAGAGAAGATCAGCAAAACTGAATGACCTATGGGATCATCAGGCAATCATAGTGGATGTTAAAGTTCAACGGCGATATAAGATGGAAGGGTGGAGAACATTAAAGGTCCAAATAAAACTTGGAAATTTCCATAAATTTACTGACGGGGCAGCACGGTTGCTTTTTTGCTTGAGGACGATAAATAATGACAAGATGCAATGAGTAGGTGATCAGTTATTTAACATGGAGTATTCAAATGACTCAAATTCTTTGAACATGCACGTAAAAACATCAAAACTTGATTTATAGAGAAGACCCACTCCTCCTCTATTCTATTCTATGCAGGTATTTATATAGCGCTCTTACGAGGATAAACCACGTATCACAGCGCTTAACAATTATTATTACAATTATTTTATTAACATATTTAGACAGAGACAAAGCAACTTTACAAATGGCAGCAGCTTAATCAGCGCCCTGTTGCTACATCCAAACAATGACGAGACACACAATGGGTACAGTGAGAGCTTTCATAGTTCATTTGCCCATATCAAATGAACCATGAGGAGAGTGGCAATTCTGATTTTAATCAATAGCTCCTCTACAAATTAAATCCAGAATTGAGTACCTAGAATAAATCCAGCAAGTAGCCCCACTTAGATTTAGAACCGGGGACCATTGGGTCCAAAGGCAAGCTCTCTAATCGCTAGACCACGCCACTCTCCTCCACCTTTAGCTAACCGAGGGAGATGGGTGAATGTGAAACCTTCTGGGGTAATGTCACCAATGGGAACGGTATCACCAGGTTTAAGCCATGCTTCGGTGATTGCAATCATGTCAGTGTTTTATCTAAAATAAGATCAACAATAGCTGTTGATTTATTCCTAACAGATTGAGCATTGATAATCGCTAATCGGACGAGTGGAGTAGTAAATAAACCAGTAGTAAATGAACGTTGATTCTGGGACAAATTTGCCTCATTTATGCCCTTTTTGAGTTTACGACGTCCTGCTCTTTTACCACGATACGTCGACCGTTTTGACTGAATGCCAAGTGATGTTATGTTCCTCCAAATATCAAGTGAAGGAGTTAAACTCAGCGGTTGTATTTTTAAGAGCTGACGTCTGTTGTAGGTAATACGAGAACGGTAATCATCAAAGGTTTCATCTGGTCCTGGGTTAGGGTCAATATCTCCTGCTATTAGGAGCTGCAGTTGAAATGATGCTGTAGAATTAGCATAAAAGTAAATGTGTGTACCAGGATACTTATGATGAACAGGGTTACAGTTTCCACCATAGCTCTTTACTTGGTGTACAAATCCATCACAGTCAATACATGGGCAAAAGATGATCAAGACCAAAAGAGTACTAAGCAGTAAAGCACCCATTATGGAATCAATGGGTATTGATGTCCAACAATTCAAAATATTGATTCAAACTGCAGTGGTCATCTTGTAGTGGCAGTATGGTAGTGTAGATGAAATACAGTGTATACAGCACACAGTGTTGATCAAGTAAATTATTTTTCTTCCAAATTAC
The DNA here is from genome assembly GCA_023653785.1 of Ophioderma brevispina. Lineage (NCBI taxonomy): Eukaryota > Metazoa > Echinodermata > Ophiuroidea > Amphilepidida > Ophiodermatidae > Ophioderma > Ophioderma brevispina. The sequence continues at coordinate 17,095 of JAMKCH010027212.1, read as the reverse complement.
TCCAAAAACAATGAATCAGATGACAAAATACAAGGTCCTTTGAAGTCCGTGGTGTTAACAAAGTAGCTTGTTAAAATCTGCAGCAATACTCCACTCAGATCAGGTGTAAAATTTCCAAGTTTTGGAGAGCAGATATAGGCGGCAGCCTGCTAGGCGCACAACACACCATTTACGTGTCGTCTTGACACACAGCGCCGCCCATTGTTGAATCTTGGCAAACCTTGGCAAATCTTCACTGCCCTAGGAGTTTCAATCACGTCATTATCGGCTGAGCGTACGGCGGTCCTGTAAGTACGTATATCCTGTTTCTAAAATTGAAAGCGTAAATTGAAACCAGCATTTGAAAATTCTCAAGACTGAAATAATACCGAAAGGCATTGTGGGAAAAGGGATGCGGCCCGTAGCGATTGCGTGTTCACTTTTCCGTGTTTGCGAGCACCGAAGTACCCGACACAAACGTTCAATTTTCTCGCTAGGTTCTATAGGTTCAGACCCAATTACGATACATAGGCCTATTGAAAACAAAACATAGTAACGGACCCTCTGATGCAAAAAATCTCCATAGAACCCCTTCGTATTCCGGAGATATTTGAGATTTAGTTTCATTTGCATGCATTCGCTATGACGGACTGATAACGTTAATCTCTCGCGCAGTACTAATTTAGATAATATCTTTTGCAGTCTGTAACACAGACTACTTACTTTCCGGACCGCCGTAGGCTGAGGGTGGGAAACTCTGTCAGATAGCGTTGATTTGGAATTTTTGTACATTGCGGTACACTGGAGATTGCGCAAAATAGTTGGCCTATCGTAACGATTTACGCACCAAAAAAAAAAAACAAAAAAAATATCCTAAACTAAATTGTCTATTTAGCTGACTAGTTTATAATATAGGTTTTATTTTTGGAAAAAGACGAAAAAACGTGAAAAATACGATCCATACAAGCAATTTTCTTACCTTTCAGCTGGCTCAATTCTCGATTGCTGCTATCAAGTCATGCCACACGCCAGGCTTACAAAAACTAGTGAGCTAATTGGTCTTTTTTGTCAGGAACCCATTTCTAACATCAGCTCGACCACCTGATTCGTTGATTTCGCGATATCCAAGGTACCGCGAAACCGTTTTTTCATTCCTTGTTCAAGCTAATCGCAGAGCCTTTAACACAGCGCTTTGCTGCTAGGGAGTCAAAAGACGTAGTGCATGTCTAAGAATAGCCGGCCAATTAGCGATGCGGAAACGGAATAGGTGGCGCTGTGTGACAGCAGTACAGATTCTATGGGAGCGTAAATGGTGTGACAACCCGGATTGACTTCATACTTTCAACAGCACCACCTTAACATTCAAAATTGGACGTTATTGAAAGACTATTTAACTATTGAAAACAGATTCTTTTTGTACCTCATGTTCAATAAGTGTGAGTAATGTATTTATCCTCAACAATACAATACTTTACGAAGAAGGTAACTCAGCAGCAGTAATGACATTTTCAACATAGCATTTCAAAAACTTCCGCCATTTTCGTATCCCAATACGTACGGAACAAGAAAATTTGAAAGCAAATGTTTATACAGCAATATATAAGTTTTGGAATGGACTTTGCTTATTCTGTGGCGGAAGTCGAGCTTTAGCATGGATTTGCTTTGATAGACATTTGTATAAAAAACACAATATTTGTTGGCTATATACAAGGTGTCTTAAAAAATAACACCGTTGATTGGTTTTAGAAATGGCACCCCTCGATAAATAGTTTTAAATTATACTCAACGTCTTTATTTGTATGAATTTAATAACACCTGGATAACTGACCACATGTGGTTCCATAACGAATAGCAGCGATGCCTTTGCACCAGATTTCTATTTTTTGAAAAAATAATGATATATACATCGTCAAGTTTGAAGAATCAACTTTTCAAATTCTCAATAATCTGAAGTTTAATCGCATGTCCCTTACGTCCCCTAGAGGAAAATGACTATCAACCTGACGATCACCCCCCAAAAAAGGGAGGTAGTGTTATTGTGCTGTTAGATCTAGGAGCACTTTCCCCCTAAACACAAGGCAGGGGTCCGCTCCGTGATTTTTGAAAAGTGGCAAAAAGTGCATTTAGGGATTTAAGGGATATAGGCTATGGGTTTCGTTCATGTACTCTGTGGGCTTGATAAAGTATAAGCATGTAGTACGCGTAGCTGGGTACCAAGGATCACGTAAGCATGTTAAGGTCATTTTCATAATTTTATTTTTGGTTAGCGTCGGCTGTTTGCGTAATTTATTAGCCATTAGCATGCTTGAAGAACTTCCAAGCAAGTCAAGGTAAGCACCATCTCATGATCTGGACAAGCTTTAAGTTAGTCACACTGATCGACTTATTACAATAGCCTGCTGTACAGTAAGCAGTTATTTTAACAGTCTAATTTTGGACTTTTCCACTCAGTCGTAGCAATGGTCGCCTTTATATTACCCATTTCAGAGAAGCCATGGCTATTTTCCTCCACTTTAATTTGTTCTAGTTTTAATAACCTTCGCGTTCTTTCTCATTTTCGAAATAAATATAACTAACGATATTGTAGCAAGGAACTATAAACACGTAGACTAATAAACCGGGGATTGGTTTAATATTTTCAAATTGATTTATTGCTGTAACTCGCAGTGAACGCTTGAAGCCATATTGGTAACATTAATAGAACATTAACGTCAACGACATTGGTTGCATTGGTTGCATAGGCAACATTGCTCGTGATTAAGTAATGCGGACACTGCACTACGCACTGACGTTACTGACTGGAGGAAGACAAATCGACTAGACCCAGAACACTTTACCTGACACCTGACACCTCCTTGTGAATCGCTGGCCAATATCCCTATCATTTGGTAATGAGACAAATTTAGATGTAGATCTGACAGACGATAGCGGCCAAGCCTCGTTCAATATAGATATTTACTCGAATGAAACAAAATAGATTAGGGCAATATAGACTACAAAGCACGAACCGATTTGGGTGCTTTGATATGGGCTGGTCATGGGTGTTACCATGGCCCGTTATTCATATAAATATTAAAAAATAACCCTTAGAATTGATTCTATTCAGTTGCAACGGTAACATGCTTGGTAACATATACAAAATTCAGGATTATTTGTCAAATTTTGGGGTTTACGTCTTAAGACCATTGGTGATGTATTATGGGATTTCTTAGCCGCCATATGGGTGGCGGTTATGCGTATCTCCCTCAACGCCGCGCCAGACTTGCTTAAAAAACCTGAATCTAGCTGAAGGGTTTGACACCATTGACTATCATTTTAAAAATATATGGCATCAATTAAATGATATACGGTGGTATAACGACAATGACAAGGTATAATTTCAAATCCAAAATTCAAAAAATTTATTCACCAATCACACACAACTAATCACAGAGTAACAGTTCAAACTAAAATACACGAATACAAAAGGCTCCAGACGACAACGAAATAAAGCATGAAACTAATGTTGCGTGAAGAGTCAACTGAATCGAGTTCCCTATTCTTCACCGTTGTAGGTGGACTATGAGTCCTGGGACCATATCTCCTTCCGCACCGGTGTATCTCGCCCTTGGTTTGGTTCAAGCATAGGACATAAATTGGTATCATTATGATTACATATCACTGTATACATATTTTCACGGACCGCCCAAGCCGATGGTAGATTGACGCCCATCCATCATCTAATTCCTCATCGAGATATACCAGCGACTTATTTCTCGCTCCTGCCGAGACCGGGATTCGAACCCGGGACCCCTCGGAGCGCGCAGTGAATAGAGCTAAAGAGGAATTCCCCCTTTAGGTCTATTGACACTAACGTACTTATACCTCGTGACAATATGTTTATTTTCATTTCTTTTAGGTGCTGTCCGCAATGAAAGCCAAGCAGCTTGCTATTTCGACCAATCACAGATGACATTACATTTATATCCGGCAAGGGAGTATTTTCTGTGGTCACCAAGCTATCCTCAATACTATCCCAATGATCTTGATTGTACGTGGCTATTACAATCTGACCCAGGCACACACATTCGTGTAGAGATCCAAGACGTGTACTTACTGTGCGACCTAGATAGCATATCCTTCGTTGAAGGTCACGATCCCCAAAAAGTTAGCAACATAATCTTAAGACGAAAAAGGATGCTAAACACGCGTGTTCTGTATTCAACAAGTAGCAAAATGGTGATCGCGTGGTCTCCTCAGAAGTGCGCTGTAACACTCTTTGAATATTTGAAGTACTACATGGACGCCTCCTCAGCCTTTTCCGATGCCAACTATCACCTTCCTTTTGATTTTCTCACTGCAATCCCGACAGAATCGATTCCACCTTATAGTACTTACGGCTTCTACATGATACTGTATTCACTTCCTGAAAATGGTAAGTCTAACCCTTAACCAGGATCGTGCTAGGCAATTTCCTGGGCCTCGCACACCAAGGACTTTAGCAGTAAAGTTTCGCTACTTGAAGCATACTGCCAAACACATTGGGCGCCGGAAAATGAGTCTAGTGGAGTCTTAAAGGGGCATTTCGTGATCCACAGCCTCGTCCCCCGACTTACCTAAAAAATTTTGAGATTTTTGTATCATCGGAACCGTTAGCCTTAGTAATCCACGTGTGCCCAGTCTTACGTGCAAATGCGGTCGCATCTGTAAGAAATTCGCAATTTTGTATTTACAGTAGCCTATGGGACCGTGGGAAACGAGCAATTGCTCATAACACAAAACCGCAAGATCGGATCAGCTCAAATTTTGAGAATCAGCTTTTCTGAAGGATACTTAGTGATCAATGAATAAAACAGAAGGTGCTGAAATCACGAAATGCACCTTTAATTTTACTAATATAACAATACTATATGTACTTTTGTTGATCAAATGATTGAGTGTTCAAAACTAATTCCATCAATAATATTCACATAATAATGGGCTATGACTGATGGACAAGCTCAGTGGCGTTGTAGTTCATGATGGTAGCTTATACCTTTGATTCCCATGATAACAAGTCTTAGACATAACCAAAGCAAAACCTAATCCGAACTACTAACCTTACGCCTTAAGCGCAATATTGTTTTCAGCTTAGTCAAACTTTGAATTTTACCAATTTCATGGGTAAAATTAGAGGTAACTGGCTAAAGAGTTGAAGAACTGGCAAAATTTCCCAACATTTTAGCCAAGGAGCTAATATTTAAGTTTTATGGTAATGTAGCGTTCTTTTAAGAACTGAAGCATACTCGAACTGGAGTTTTGACCATCGCACATACCCGTACGGTTATTTTGTGTTGCTTCATTGCCCACTTGAGGCCACAGTGGTTTTAAGTGGCATTTTTTTTAAGCACCATGCAGGGCTGAAAGATGGGGGTCAACCGATTTTAACCAAATTTCACAGCATGGATGGGTTTTGTGAATAATTCATGACACCAAAGTAAAAACTAAATCTGACCACCCCCCCCCCCCCTTCATGGTGAAATGGACCCCCCCTTAAAAATGGCCATATTTACTCTTACATGTGTGTGGAAAAATGAGAAATCAGCAAAATATAAGGAAACGTCACTAATATTTAAATTAAAAAATTACATTATTGAATACTGTTTGTGTCAAGCATGTCAATGTTTATCTCTGCACATGTTTTTGTAACTGCAGTGTTTCTAGAAGATGTATTTTTCTAAGCATGAAATCAGCGATTTTCACCAAATAGCAAAATCAAGCAAAAATGTCAATATTACTCATTTTTAACGCACACCCAGTTTCTCTAAAACTCAAATTCAATTTGCTAAGTCCTTATTGCCTGAGCATGTCTTATGCCTTGGCTAAGCATTGCTGTGTTCAGATGTGTGGAGGCATCTTCCATTTTTTAATGGGGGTGTCTTAAAATGCCATTTTGAGATAATTCAAATCTGATTAATATTGCACTTTTACAAGCAAAATGCAAATGCACTAACACATATTGAAGTATGTTCGATATTTTACCCATTAATTGAAAGCAGAAATTATCTTCAGGGATGGTTAGATGGTTTAACATAAATTTTCCGTTCACAGGAGCACCGAGTTGGTCACATTTTGATGTGATTATAGTCTATGTAAGTTATATCTTTAACCCTCGTGTACCTGGGCCATTTTTTTCTAACAACACACCTCAGATTTTTGTTATGAAACATCTGATTCCAAAGAATTTGGTACCACAGGATAGCTTAAGGTTTTTTCTTTCTCCATTGGTATTAAAGTAAGTACAAATATTTCCATATGACGTCATTATTTGACGTCATAGGTCGAGGCAAGTATGAAACACTGGATAGGGTGGAAAAATTGAATTTTGCAATTTAATGGCTCAAAAAAAATTTATCATGGCCCTAAAACGCTCTGTGAATTATAAAACTAGTCATTTGTCATCATTTAGAGCCAAAACCGCATGAAAGTCTTTATAATTTTCCCTATTCAAAAAAGTGTGTGTATGTGTTTGGAAATTAATAGTTTTGTTCCCATGCAAATTTTGTGACATCGTTCTGATTTAATACTAGGCTTGTATGCATTTGGTATAGAAAGAGGAGGACCATGGCTATCCATTGGTGCCAAAAGCAAGTGTCTGTGGTATAACGATGGCATATTGGGCGTGTTGGTATCTCTCTCCCCGGTGAAAAGGATAGCCCTGTATACCTGTATATTGTTATGAAAAGAGGCGTAAAATGTCAATTGAAAACTATATCATTTGGCATCAGAAAAGGAGGTTTTGGTAGGGTATAGAGGTTTTTACATGTTACCTTGCACTTTATTTTATACTGGAAGGAGCATATCAAAGGAAGCAAAATAATTCCAATAAATTATCTCAATTGGATAAACGGTTCCAGAGATATGGTAACCATAAGGTGCAGAAAGTCAAATTTTTAACCTTTTGGTAAAAATATAGAAAATAGGGACAGCAGTCCTATAGGTCGTCTGATTATAAAGTCATAAAAACCAGTCAACCTGACTAAAATGACAGAATGCCCCTTTAATCCACCCACTGTCCCACATAACTTTGGACCCCAATCTGTGTACACCTCATATGGGCCTTGGGTCAGTGACCAAATTTGGTGATCATAGCATTTGATTTGTGGCGGGAAAACCAATGGATATATTTTCAAAGAACTCCCCTTTAATCAGCCCACATGACTCCACACCACAATCTGAGTACACCACATATGAATCTTGGGCCAGTGGTTCTTCTGATTAAGTTTGGCTGCAATTGTCCCAAGAATTTGGGCAGGAGATAAAAAAATGTCAACCTACTGTATATTAACAAAATGGAACACACACACAGCCACACACCAACATTCAATATAATGACCCTAAGTGACCCCTGAATGACATATGACCTTTGACCACCTCATGTGTTAAACACATAACACCCCTTACATCAATGTATAAGCATACCAAGTATCAACTTGATCCATCACTGAACTAAAAAGTGACAATAAGCAAGCTTGTTTATAAGTGCTTTATAAGAAAGCCAAATGTTTTTAAAGAACAGAGATCATTCTAAAGAATGCTGCTTTAAAAAGCTGGGTCCGGGCCGACTGCCGGACCCGGCAATGTTGCCGTAGCCGGCAGTACATTGCCAGTTCCGGCAACATAAAAACAAGCATCCCTGCAGAATTCGGAAACCTTGACCGATTTTATTTGATGGGGACTTTATATTTTACAGGGAGAGGTCCATATTTTACCCATGATAAAGTATGTTATGTTGCTAAATTTTCACCCAGGACTTAAACATTTCACCATGGGGGTGGGTTAAAATTTGAAAGTTCAAATTTCTCACTTTTTTCGTTTTTATTAAAATTTTAGGTTAAAATCGTTTTAATATCACAAAATATATATTTTATTCATATTTAAACATTATTCGACGAAATACTTTGTTTGCACTCACTTTCTATACTCTAAAATTGCATTATTAGATTAACTTACCAACTTTAAATTTACCGCGCTTGCAATGCATTGTGGGAAACAACAGTGCCGTACCCGGCAACACATTGCCGGTTAGGGCAACATTGCCGGATCCGGCAGTCGGTCCGAACCGATAAGTTGAAAAGTGTCAACCAAAAAGGTGTACACTAAATGTTTGACACACACGGAAACACAGACAGACACACAAATCATGCCGACATGGTCTTTCCGTTTGCATCAAACGACCTAAAAAGGGTCAATTTTGAGGATTAATTTATCCAAATCCATTTTGCACGGGTAGAAGGAATTCCGATACATATGTAACTGCAACTTTATTCCGAAAAACATTAACAAATTTCATCGAGAATTGTGATTATTCATTGGCCATTATTCAAACTATGCAGGACATTTACACCATACAAACTTATGGGAGAGTTAGCAAACAAAAATACTAAATGATCTGGCTTTTTATAGACGGTCCATTGTGCAAATTGTCAAGTATGAAACTTTTTACTAACTCATAATGGATATGGACCATAATTATTCATATAACACTCTTCAGGCTTTGGGTTATTTGTAAAGAAACTACTCAATATTTGGTGTTTAGTAGGTATTTTATACGTCAAACCATGGACGTTATGAAAAAGTTAATTCCAAATGATTGTACAGGTGGGTGGCCCGGCTCAGATCATTTTTCATATGGTGTTTTTTCATAACAGGACAGCATATCACAAAACAGATTCTTACAATTTTTGAGTTAAATCGGTTCAGCCGTTGGTGATAGTCGAAGCGAAACTTTAGTTAGGTATCAGTGAATATATCTCTAGGGAATGTTCATGAACAAGGGTGCACCAGGTGGGGGGATCCAAAATACAGGGACCAAAAATGAAACAATGATTGGGGCTGTGGAGGATGTTTACAAAAAGGTAAACCAAATTGTCCGCTCTTATAACATGGATTAAAAAATGTATCGTTGTGTATGCCTACAACTTATGGAGGGTGTTATAACACAAAACTGCCGAAGGTACACACCAAATGTCAAAAATCTTTAGTATTATGTCGAGTTCTTTTAAATAGTATCAAATTGTCACCGTTCCACAGAGATTGCAACAAAGTCGTTGGTCTCAAGATAAATGACAAACAAGGTCATTTTGCCTGACCTCTATGTAGTGTCACGATGTGGTCTTGCCATACTTAGAAGTGGTCCAGCGCCCTCTTGTGTTCCTAGGCCAGTTCCACCGAAAGGTCACACCAAGGTCATTCAAGTTTGGATCAAGGATTGGAGAAGTTGACACGAGAGTGTGAAGACGTGCATGATGTAAGAGCAATACTAAAAGATTACATTATTAATATTATATCTCAGCGAGTGATCTCTAGCTTCTACCTTTGAGTCTATTCCCATGTAACAACACACGTACATTTGGTGAGCGATGCCGGGCAAGATACTGGTAACCTCACGAGCTATTTCTGACGCTTTCTGGGGAGATTTTTGATTTGAACTATCAATATTACAACATGGACTCAGACGTTTGGCTTTTTTTATCGTGTGGAACGTTTACACTTTCCCTGGACCAGTGGGAGTTAAGGCAAAAAAAAATATTTTGCTCAAAGCTGATGAGTGGCTTGAAAAGTATTGCGGTATGCGGTATTTTTTTTTTTTTTAATTTCACTCTTTGTGCTCGGCATAAAATATCAATGTGCATGCCCCATGATCGTCACTTCACCCGTGCTTGTAACAATCCACCTATGGTATCGAATTCTGCAGTCATGGCAGTATCAACAGCAGCGATTTCCTGCCTCAGATCCACACATGATTCCCCCAAACAAGATTCAATGACACAATATCTTTAACAGTTTTGTTCTTATCCAGGTTTGTGGAAGATCCATTTGTAATATAGTTGCAGATTCACCTTTAACTTGGAGATAACTGTAATCCATCCGTTACTTTCCGAAGTACACATGTATATACGCGACGTTGCAATTGACCTATGACCCGCCATCCATACATAAAGTTGCCGCCTTGAAATACACGGTAATTATACCTGTGTTGAATGCGCTATTTTGAACTGAAGCGGCAAGAGTTTGCAAGGAATCATATATAAGGGTTTTCACATCGTAAAACTTTAATATAGGTATTTCATGCTGGGGGTCATCAATTTGGTTTTGCGATATGCGACGCTAACAGCCACTTTAGTGCCAGTTTCTACCCGTAATCGAGCCGGCACACTTTAACGGAAGTAGATGGGCCAGGTTATTTGGTGTTGGAAGTGTTTTTTCACTTCGCCCGCTTGGTGCCCGTAAGTACGTCCATGCACTCACGTCAACGTAAAAAATAGTCAGTTCAACCCGCGAGAGTCGCCAGTTGCCGTGAATCGTCATTATTTCACATCCAGTTTTTCAAACACAAATTGGATTTTCATGACTTTTTTTTTTTGAAAAAAAAAAATAAAAAAATTCCGCATAACTTTTTTCAATTTTCGGCGAAATTTACAAACGCGCGCGCGTCAGCTTTGAGACAAACCATTTTTTTTTTGGCCTTATGATTAATACCCTTCGGAAAAATTGATAGCTGCTTTGTGCATAATTACAGCTAATTACATTGATAATCTGTATTTTTCATATTATTTTTATTATTTTTTTACCTTCTTTTCGGTAGTCCAGACCCTTCAACTTGAACATTTCTATGTATATCTCGATCTCCTCTATCATGTATATGAAGATAAACTACAAATGATACATTTGTTGGTCAATTTTCGAATTTCCCGCTGACATTATGACTCATGTGTTTACAAAAAATGGAGAATTTTCAATGCAAAATACCTGTACAACGCCACGAACGCCATGCCCGCCGCAGACAGCACACACACAAGATTCGAGTCGATTTGCTGTCTGTCTTCTCCTCTTCTGCATTCAATTCCACCAATATAGCGATAATGTTGGTTGACTAGGTTCCTTGATCCTTGTAGATTTCTAAAATTGAAATTCCCGGCTTCCAAAGGTTGACCCAAAGAGAAAAAAATCGCGAGTTTTTTACGAACCGTCCCCACAGAATATTACAGCTAACGAGTGAAATCTCTCCGCGCAACGGTCAGTGTTGTGCACCGAACGCAGCATGGTAGACTTGATCAAAATCTTGGACTTGGCACCAGCACTTCGTACTGAATGTATATGTTTGAATTGGCGTTTCTTTTCTTTTTTTGCAGTTTTGGAAGAGGTTAGTACTAATTTGAAGACCTGTCAAGTTCCCTTGCCATGTACAAAGCCCTCTCTGGTGAAATCACTTTCCAGTTTGTCAGAGGGTTCCGGACAACCCGTTTTTTAAAAAAACTGGGGTAACGAGTTTTTGTGAAAAAAACAATCTAGTCGCAGTTTGAAATGACTGGTTTTTAGGCTAAAATGAGTTCTGATTTTCAAGGTCACGCTACAGCTTTTCATGAATTAATTAATTGGTAATTCAATCTGTGGGTCACTTCTAGCCCAGGTTCACGGGCAAAGTGTTAATTAATTATAGACTGAGCACAAGCCTTTTGTTACAGCTATTGTTGGGATCAAGAAAACCCTGTGGATTGTATACAGATTTATGATACTGACTTTTTATGAACATGAAATTGGATGGAGATCAGATCATCAGACAGAGACTGAGTATGAGTGGCGGCGTGTTATTGTTAAACTAATTTGAACTTTTTCATGGACAATACACATGTACATGAATAGTATAATGTCAATACGGATGGCGATCAGGCAGAGACTGTGCATGTGTTGAGCTGAGTACGACGGACCATGCCAGGGACCAAACTTTCGTGGACAGGATGGCGAATTTTTTGTAAAGTTGAGTTCGTGGTACTGAAAACAGCGGCAGATCAGTTGAGGTGAAATGCCGAGGATATGCCTTGGCCTAACCCAATTTGGAGTGTCTAGTCAGAGCAACCTCGGGACTTACTTGGCCTATACAAAACAGGACAGCGGACGAGACATTACCTTGTGCTGTTTTAATATGTCATGGATTTTCAAATTTCAAGTTTGGAACTGGGCAGTTTGTGCTAGTTTGGATGAACGTTGGAGCTCCTAAATAGCTCATCGACCACGTCTTCCTTGTGATGTATTTAATACCCAGTGATTTGACCAAGACAGTGCTATGGAAAATTCTGAAATGTTTGGAACAGGGCTTGGACTCGTGAAACACAGCTGCATGACAGATTTTTTTTTTTTTTTGTAACTTTACGTGCTTTTCTAATTGTCCGCACCATGAGTAGACTTTCAGTTCTACACGTCATGGAGCATACTGAACCATAGCTGACCATTCCTACAAAAGTTTGGAGACAGCGTCCGTGGACAGCCTGCATATGATACGTCTACAGGACAGTCCGATATCAGCTCCATGTGAAATAAATTTATTGTGGAACAATATAATTGTAAATATGGAGAAGCAAGTCAAAAACTAGTAAAATAAGGACAGTGGATTTAAGGTCATGACGTACGTCATTTTTATTTTGACATGCAAAAGTACTGCAGTCTAAGATTTTGATGAACATTGACAAAATTTCAGAATTTAGTTTTACCATTTGTTTTTGCGCATCTTTAATTTTGTAATGTAAGACCAGTAAATTAAGGATTTAGGCCATTCTTCATTGCATATGCAATTTGAACAGCATTTTGTGACTTTGTGTTTTACCGATCGAGTAACCATTGATGTTCCTTTCAGTATTGGTCGTGACGGCTTATATCTAATATACGCCGTCACGTCACGTCACGTCGCGTCGCGTCGCGTTACGTCGCGTTGCGGAGTAAGTAATAGTAATAATGGCAATGTGGTCTTCCTCCGCTGGTCGAAGTAAAGCAATGTGCCAAAAATATCAAGTTTTAAAAATATTGCAGCATGGAAGTAGTTTCACCACACCATAAACAAATCAGTCTTGATCAAATAAAACAAGTTTGTACTCAACTCTCGTTAAATTGGTTACGGTGTAAGGAACTTATTTTTAAAGGACTTATTGACCCAAATATTTAACATGGGACACGGGACACATCATTTAATTTGAAAGAGGTACACACCATTTAATTTGAATAGGCGGGGAGGGGTTTGGAATGTGAAAATAAACAAAAATCACCTACAATAGAGCAAAAACAAAGTTTCCCCTCTTTCTAATAATGAAAAAAAAAAATAAAAAAGGGCGCAAAGCTTCAAAATCTCCAGATCAAATTATACTTTTGGCAAGAAAAGAAAAATACCAATAATAATAATAAAAAAACTTTACCCGACTCGACTTCTGCCCACCCCCCCCTTTGAAGTCAAATGGTGCGCCATAACAGGGGGACGAGCTGTAATTGCACAAAGTGTGAGAGGCTCACTGATTGACCCCCCTTGTGCATCCTCCTCACCAATGACCGCCTGTTTTTCCTTAAAGTTCCTCACCGAATGCCGCCTTACTTTGAAAGTCCCATCCGCACATCCCCGTCACTTTCAATATATGAGTGCCCATACCCCCGCCGTGAGAAATTGTAGGCTCAAAAACTATTGGTGGAGCTTTTTGTATGCCCGATCGAATAGCAGGTGGCGGCAAAGCCACATTCATTATAGCAATTTCCAAAATGTCAAAGAGAAATTACAGCACTACGGAGTGCAAACCACAAACAAAATGGGTGCTTTGATGTGGGTCGGTCATGGGTGTTCCCATGAGCCTACATACGACTCGTCCTCGATTCGTCTATTAATACAAAAAAAAAAATCAGAAATAAATACACCTTCCAGTGGAGTTGATTCTTCAACTCCAACGGGTTGGAATAAGAAAAATATCCTTGACAACATATACAAAATCAGAATTTTTAGTCAAGAGTTCAGGTTGTAGCGTGTTAAACAATGGCGACGTCTGAAACTGGGATTTCTTGGCCGCCCTCCCCTGATCGATATTAGACCGAGGGGGGAATCACGTACTGATAATCGGTCTTGATAATAGATGACGGGCAGGTGTGGCCACATATTGCATGATTGACCCTTCTTTTTTCAAACGCGCTCTACGCAAGATCCTTTTATTTGATGTCACCAATGGCCCTTTGCAAATCACTTACTCAGGAGGGCGGCAAAAGAAATCCAATTTCAGACGTCCGCCATTGGTTTAACACCGTAAAAGAGAAATCTGATGAAAAAAATTATGAATTTGTTTTATGTTGGCAAGAAATCTTTTTTATCCCAAAACCTTGGAGTTGAAGAATCAACTCCCACTGAAGGGTTATTTCTGAATGTTTTGTATGAATACGAACGAGGACGAGGTAGTATGTGGGTCATGGGAACACCCAGACCGACCACATCAAAAGAACCTAAATTGGTTTGTGATTTCACTCTGATTGCTGTTAATTTCTTTTGACATTTTTGGTGAGTGCTATAATGAATGAGAGCTTGGCGCCACCGGACTGTCAATTATCTCAATATTAAAAACCCCTGTTGACTGACTAGAATGTTGGCATTTTCCCCGAATCTAAAACTTATTGCAAGTTTTTTTATGAATTTGTTTCACCATTTTTACAGAGAAAGTGACAATTTATTGCAATTTCCTTCAGTGTTTCGCCCATTTTTTTCTGGTCTTCACTGATTGGATCATCCTTTTTGGGATCTCACGCAATAACCTCCTGTTTCTGTGTCATGCCTTTCATCGGCTGAAAACTACCCCCCATGTTTTAATTTGTCGGCCACACATCCCCGCCACTTTTATATTCGAGCACGGGAATGTTATCTTCAAAAAAGGAATTTTTGAAAAAGGTTAATATTCACTCCCTTTTTTTTGGCGCGAAATCATAATTGTCCGAGGGACCCAAAACAGAGAGGAGAAAAGTGGAATTTTTACGTGTATTTTACTGGACTCATTGTTTGTGTGATGTGCGCCTGGGAGACGGGCTATTGGGGCTTTTCAAAATAATTTCCGGTAAACCAAGGAAAAAACACGTCGCGGTTTGTGAGGAAAAGCTTGATATATCACTAACGAACATGTAATCATAGTCTATACAAGGAAGCAAAACATAATTATAATACAAATAACTCCCTAACGAGGGGAAAACATCCAAAGCGACGTAACTTTACGTGACGTGACGCGACGCGACGTGACGCGACGCGACGTGAGTGACGTGACGAGTATATTAGATACAAGCGTCGTACTGCATGAAAAAAGCATGAACCTGATAATGCGAATGAGTTCGTCGTGCCTCGATGTAAATCGCTTCATGCTAGGAATGATGAACAAAATTTTTCAAGAAACGCGTGTACTTTTATTAGGATCCTAGAGCTCTAGTCTGCAGGGGAAAAATTGAAAACCGCGGTTTTTGATGAGAAAAATGAACTTTTTTATGTTTTGGAAAATGATGCGAAAGCTCCACGGTGGCACGGTGGAGAGTTATTTTGAAGGTCTAAATGTGTTAATGCCTATATATCTTAGGGTATTTAAATGCCAGGTATAAAGCAATATTTCCCACTGTACGAGATCGCAAAAAGTTAAGTGACCACAGGAGTGTCTCAGTCATTGCTGACTATAAAGAGTAAGCGCAGTGATAGTCTATTTGTGTGAACCTGAAAGTTGGGCATTGTACGATCGAGCCATTGGGAACTTCACAAGTTGTCCCTACTTTTTGTTTTAATGTCACTCAATATAGAAAGAGGCAATGTTTAGGGGTGGAGATTTTTTATGAGGAACCTTCTATCGCCGAGATTCTACATGACATGTCCTATTCGTAAATCAATGTTGAATGTAAAAAGCGATTTTGAAAAAAGAAATCGTTAGCCTGCCCCTCGGCTATAGCTTGAAGCAATTGAGCGCTGTAGGATGTGGTATTGTGATTGTATTTTCAACTTTTCAAGTTTGGAGTTTTTTTCAAATTTAGCAGGGGATAACATCACGGGACAATTAACAATTCAAATTTTTTCCTCACAGATTGAATGCCGTTTAGGGTGCTCTGATTTTTTAGACGCGGCGTGGGATTAGCTACCCATCATAATTGAAACTGTGAGATACCCTCGCATTTGAGTGTACATGGTCCCTTTCATGTTTACCGAAGGCCGGAGTGCTAGCGAGTACTGACTCACGGGAGACGCGAAAAACAGGGTCTCACAGAGCCCATACACAGTCTATTACAGTACAGTGTGATGTTTGACTAAACTTGTGATTTGGGGTATTCAATTCTTAATGGTACTGTGATATAGTAAACAAACATATTTTGCTTGATTCAAGTCAGGAGAATTGAAATTTTGACAACCTTCAATTTATATTTTGTTAGAGAAAAAGTTTGAACGCAGTGACTCAATTAGTGATTTGACAAATATTCGGATAGATTGATTCAAAATTGTTGCAAGCAAGCCAAGCCATCTTCAATTTTAAAGTGTATGGTGATGAGATTGTGCGTTATTCAAGTGGATCAAAAATAGCTTTTCGAATCAAGTTCATTTTCTATTAGGTGTGGAGCATAGCTAGCTTCCTAATTGGCTGGTAGTTTTTCCATGGTCGATAGTTATTTGTAAATTTTATTGCAACTTTTTCAGATCAAGATTTTTATGAAACTGTTAACCAAAGAGATGTAAACACTAGCTCGAGTGAACTCGCTTGGGGAGCGAGGGGTGAGGTCACGATGTGGTCTTGCCATACTTCGAAGTGGTCCAGCGCCCTCTTGTGTTCCTAGGCCAGTTCCACCGAAAGGTCACAAAGGTCATTCAAGTTGGATCAAGGATTGGAGAAGTTGACATTGAGGGTGTGAAGACGTGCATGATGTAAGCGCAATAAAGATTTACATTTCTAATATTATATCTCAGCGAGTGATCTCTAAGCTCTACCTTTGAGTCTAATTCATCCCATGTAACAACACACGTTACAATATTGATACCTGAATTTTAGAAATAATTATAGTAGGTGGGACAGCGAAAGTATTTTTGTTGCTGGCATTTGAGATGTAGATTGAACAATTTGAATTGAAACTAAAGACTATTATATATCCACGAGCCATACTTTATAGGTAGTACAAACTATTTACATTTTAATCCTTGTAAAAAAAATGAGACTTTGCTTACTTTTACATCCTCCTAGCGCGCGCGGCGGTTTTTTTTTTATTTGTGACCCCTGTATCGGCCGATCTAAGGTTTCCTTGCAGAAGTGGGGCTACCTGGAAGCATATCAGATTACCCCCTGTGGTT